>OZ026596.1:46953302-46998302 GCA_964020085.1 Micromussa lordhowensis
GGGAGGCCATACAGATGCGCAAGTCTGGAACCTTTAGGGCAAAGTTGTTCGGCTGTGGCCTTGGGTAGAATCGATCACCTCTTTAAAGTCCTAAAGAAATGCAGAAGCAAGTTCGATTGCCTAATATATGAGATGCTGTTTATAAAGGACATCAAGCCTTCCCTCAACACCCAAAGTGACTCAATCCGCGCCAAACTTTTCACTTGACACTTTCGTTTCTTTTGTTCGTTTTTGTCTTATTTTGGGTATTATACCCATAGGACACACAAATATTTTTATTGTTTCACGTTATTATATATTCTCGTTTCAACTTTTATCATCCTGACTTGATAATGGCGTAGAGTAACGCCGAAACGTCGTCTGCTTTTTAGAAATTTTTTAAAATGGTTTTAAAGAATCTTTTAGCGTTTAACTTTTTGATAAAGTGCATATGACATGAAAAATATTTTCTGCTTATTTGAAAGGCCTTTCAAAATGCAGAAGAACGGCGTTTTTCTTTTTGAAATATCTTTTTTCGTTTTAGAGATATTGACGTTTTTCTATTATGCAAATTAGATCAGTGATGATGTCATATTGTTTGCAACTAAAAATGGTAAAATACTGAATAAATGATATCTCTGGAAATATTGAAGCAGTGTTGAAACTTGGCACCATAAATGTGCATCACAAAAGAAACAAAATGACACCCTTAATGCTGTTGCCATGACTACATTTTGGACACTGGTGCTATCTTAATAAAAACTAAAATTCCCAGTTTTTGTCTTAACCAAGAACCATCTACCCCAAACAATCTATTGATGGGAGTTAAGGCAATATGGGAACTGTGCCTGTTCCAAGTAGCAACCTTTGTCTCGCTTCAGGGGTTGCAAATGGGGATATTTGTTTTTTAGACAGAAAGAGCCGAAAGAGTTGCTATAGCAACACCATTAAGGGTGTCATTTTGTTTCTTTTGTGATGCACATTTATGGTGCCAAGTTTCAAGAACACTACTTTAATATTTCTTGAGACATTGTTTATTCAGTATTTTACCATTTTTAGTTGCAAACAATATGACATCATCACTGATCTAATTTGCATAATAGAAAAACGTCAATATCTCTAAAACAAAAAAAGATATTTCAAAAAGAAAAATTCCATTCTTCTGTACTTTGAAAGGCCTTTCAAATAAGCAGAAAATATTTTTCACGTCATTTGCACTTTAAGGAGTTTTAAAATTTAGGTCCTTGGTAAAAAACGGACAATTGGTTGATGTTCGACAAATAAATGAGAGTTTCTTGTATGATACGAATGAACTTCTTTCTGTAAGGTGACTTTACAGTCAAATTTTAAAGGAAGGTTACTGTTTTGGCGAGAGTACATCAATAAACCTAATTGTAGTAGGTGCATGTCATGAAATTTTAAAATACCCTGGTTTGTCAAAGTTGGATCAGTATGTGCATAGAAATGGGTCAGTTTTAGCTATAGTTCTCACCACTCGTTTCTGAAGAATTTCAGGACGAACAAGGTTGGATTTGTAAGTGGAGGCCCAAACTAAGTTGCAGTAAAAAAGTATGGGTAGACTAGGGAAAAATATAATGTTTGTAGGGATTTTGTCGACAAGTAGAAATTAGATTTGCGAATTATTCCGATAGACTTTGAGATGTAAAGCAGAAAAAATAAAAAATAGAGCCTTTGGGACACCCCAGGAGATGTCGGTACGTGAAGAAAGATGACCGTTGTATTCACCAAATTGGAGTCTGTTTGAAAAATAGCTCTTTATCCATTTCAAAGCCAAGCCACATATGCCGTAGTGTTCAAGTTTATCAAATAAGATAGAATGGTCAACTGCGTCAAAGGCTTTCGAGAGGTCTAAGAAGACTCCAACCGCTAATTCACCGTTATCCAACGCAGATGAAATTTTATCGCGCAAATCAATCAAAGCAAGCATGGTAGAGTGATTTTTCCTAAAACCGGACTGGTTATCACAGAGAATATGTAAATTAGTAATAGTGATTGGACCGAGTGGAGTACAATTCGGGGAGTTGTACTTGACTTACTTGAGGTTCTTTGGTTTCTTGAAGTGCTTTGATTACTTGAGGTTCTTTTGGTTACTTGAGGTGCTTGACTTACTTGAGGTGCTTTGCTTACTTGAGGGTCTTTGGTTACTTGAGGTACTTGACTTACTTGAGGTGCTTTGCTTACTTGAGGCGCTTTGGTTACTTGAGGTACTTGACTTACTTGAGGTGCTTGACTTACTTGAGGTGCTTTGTTTACTTGAGGTTCTTTGGTTACTTGAGGTACTTGACTTACTTGAGGTGCTTTGCTTACTTGAGGCGCTTTGGTTACTTGAGGTACTTGACTTACTTGAGGTGCTTGACTTACTTGAGGTGCTTTGTTTACTTGAGGTTCTTTGGTTACTTGAGGTACTTGACTTACTTGAGGTGCTTTGGTTACTTGAGGTACTTGGTTACTTGACTTACTTGAGGTTCTTTGGTTACTTGAGGTACTTGACTTACTTGAGGTTCTTTGGTTACTTGAGGTACTTGACTTACTTGAGGTGCTTTGGTTACTTGAGGCGCTTTGGTTACTTGAGGTACTTGGTTACTTGACTTACTTGAGGTGCTTTGCTTACTTGAGGTTCTTTGGTTACTTGAGATACTTGACTTACCTGAGGCGCTTGGTTACTTGAGGTGCTTTGCTTACTTGAGGTGCTTTGGTTGCTTGAGGTGCTTTGCTTACTTGAGGTTCTTTGGTTACTTGAGGTACTTGACTTACTTGAGGTGCTTTGCTTACTTGAGGGGCTTTGCTTACTTGAGGTGCTTTGCTTACTTGAGGTACTTCACTTCCTTCAGATGCTTTGCTTACTTGAGGTTCTTTGGTTACTTGAGGTGCTTGACTTAGGGTTACTTGGAAACTGGTTCGGAAAATTGTCGGAACTGGATTTTACGACGTCATAATTGGCAAGTTCACGCGTCCAAAGTATTGGTGCAAATATGAGTGTTTTGTGCAGTTTTAATTGTAGCAATCGTTCAAAATCTGTGGTATGAGTCTTGTTTACATCCATTTAAAGGATAATAAGAGATGTAGGAAGTAGATCATTTTGATAAAAAGGAGGATAGTATTGATACAAGAAGGGATTTTAACCGACTGTTTCATGTGGCTTCATCTCGTCTTCGTGCTGCCATTACGGTCAAACTTCTACAGAAACCTCTTGGAGCAGTATTTTTCGTTATGGCTAAGCTGGCTTTCGGGTTTCGAATTACTGTTTTACTGGAAATGTTTCTCATTCGTGCATTCGTGGATCTGTTTAGATGTCTGACAATGGCGCCATTCGTCACGAACTCAATACTGTAGCTGGAGTACCCCTAGCCTGTTCCAGGCTCTCGGCAGTTGGGGACAAGCGACAACGAGCGAGAAAAAAAACGAGGGAGGACTAAGGCGAGGAGCGGCGGGAGAGCCTGTAAGACTTTCTTTAACGACCCTCTTCTGGTATAGCAGGAGCTGCTATACCAGACTATACCCTCTGATTGGTCAATTTTGAGTCCAGAGACCTGGCTATCAAGCTCTTGGAGAATGGAATTGATGGTAAACATTGATTGACAAGATATGAGGTAACCGCCGGAGTGTTGACAGTACTGTCAAAATTGACCAATCAGAGGGTATAGCAGCTCCTGCTATACCAGAAGAGGGTCGTTAAAGAAAGTCTTACAGGCTCTCCCGCCTCTCCTCGCCTTAGTCCTCCCTCGTTTTTTTTTTCTCGCTCGTCCCTAACTACCGAGAGCCTGGAACAGGCTAGAGTACCCCGCGAGACTGTACAACTCGATGTAAGTTTCCAACGACTACGTTTGGATATAAGATGAACTCGCGTTATTTAATTAATACAAAAACTCCATTCTCAGCCGTTCATAAATCATATTATCCGTGTTTAGTGGCTCACAGTCACTTGCATTATCCTGGACGTAGGGTACAGGTGGCTCTTGATTCTGTGTTCCTTTCCAAAAATATCAGTGGTGAATCTTTAGCTAAAACCTTTGACTACCACTCCCACAGTCATCCACTTTTGAACAGTCCATAACAGAAAGCATGAATGCCAGTCATTCAGCTAGAATTATTAATCTGGTTTCAATTTCCTTTTACAAGGTCTGTAGATGCAGTAATCAAACAGTTTTACCGTACTTAGATCAACCAGTGAATATTTTGTCGAAGGAAATATATCAGTGACACTCTGCTATCACCACGTGCCACTTGTTCTTGCCACATTTTGACGTAATCTGTGATCAATTACTGAAGAGACGCATGGCAACATGGAATAAACCTGTTCAGTTGCATGCAACAGTGTAACCTGCGATCCAACGTTCTTACTTTTCGTGGCATTTGAGGGAGGAAAAGTTATACTATTCCTCTCTTAAGTATCTAACAGAAAGAACAGGAAATGGATGGCACCTTTTAAGTGCATTTTTCAGCAGCCCCTTCTAGTCCTCAGCGCCACTCGTCTTAAAATGTCGTTGCTTTTCGGCGATCGCGTGAACAAAAGAAACGGAAGCTCTGGGGACGAGAATGAAAGCACACAGTCGACCATTAGACATGCGCAGATAGATTTTACTAGATAGGCTACTAACTCCTTTGGTTCACTTTCAATTTGTTTTAATGTTTTGCTTATGATAGTACCGATACTAACAAATTAATTCTGGGTATTGAGCAATCCTGTTTTAGTCGTGAATTTATACCAGCTGGTATTTTTTGGACGAGATCTCTTCAGAGCACCGGTAAGGAAATTACTCGATGTTCCAGGGACACACGGTCGAACCAAAATACCAAAAGTTTCCAAGTCAAATCACTATATTTAGAACCTCTTGCAAGCGACCACTGACCTCTCGTGAGCGACCGCGACCACTTAGAGCTAAGAGTTTGAAATTTTGTAAGCCACCACTTGATAGACAATAGAGCGGAATTGATAATAAGGTGTTGTAGTTGTGATATTATCGCGTTCCTGGGAAGGACAAGAGACGAAGATTTCTGAATGGGAAGTACCGGATATTTAAAAATTTAAAAATTTAAACAAAAAAATACACTGTATCAGTCTTAACGAAGACAACCTTAAATGTGTTACGATTACAGAAAATTAGAAATGATATCCCTCTGCAGTTACCATATGCTAATGAAGCAAATGAGTGGTCGAGGTTTCACTGTATTTAGAAAAGGGATAGGTTTAGGGATATTTAGAAACATCAGGAGCCCATCACCAGGAGCGTTCACTCCCATACTAAGCCTATGTCACGGTATTTTTACAGACTGGTCTATTTTTAGGCTTATTTTCGCGCGAAATACGTCAGTTCCGGTGTACACGACGAGGCTTATCGGTTAGGGAAAAAATGGCGGCCTTACGAGGACATGGCGACTAATCTCGCGATGAAATGATGACGTCAGTTAAAAATTAAATCCGTGCTTGTGATTGGTCACTGCGGTTCCTGCGGGGGTCTGATTCAAACTAAAAATAGATCGGTCTGTGAAAACGCCGTGAAAGGAATATGGGGCAGCTGCACGCTCCTAGCCTTGTGTTTTCCGCGCTATTTTCTTGAAACAATGCTCACTTCTATGTCAGAAACAATCCAGTTCAGTGATTTCTCCCTTGAAAAGTGTTACCTGAAGCAGCAATTTTCGAAAATGGCGGATGCTCGTAACATCGAAGCCCCTGAATCTTCCTACCCATTAAAATTTGGGGATCTTTAGATAATGGGATTCGAGGGTTTTCATTGGCTTAGCCATCATGGGCGATTTCTTGCGGAGTTTTATTTTTATTTTAGTTTCCTATATTTTGGGGCCGTTTTTAATAAAACAAATAATTCCACTCGTGCTTGTTGGATATGAGATGATTTTTTGCCAACTCGTATCCAACGAGCGTTCGTGGTATTTCATTTGGCCGAGAAAAAAGTAAAAAATGCATTGAACGACAATAGCTATTATTTCAATTGTCGTTTACTGGTTTACAAATCAACAATGTTACATGAGATCTTGCTTTGACCATATGACAGTGAGTAGCTCGCAGAGGAAGCCCTTTTACACGATAAACACAACGCTAATACACTGCAAAGCATAGTGTACCGTGTGGATGACGTATGGTAACTGGTAAAAGATCTGTCAGTGGGGAGCTGGGCGAAATAACGGCCTGAAAAGTGTATGCTACATGTAGAACTGACTGAAAATGTTAACACTATACCAGATGCATATTTCAACGTTATTCATAGCTAATGTATAAGGCGATTTCAAGGTGGCAGCGCATTATTGGATGTCCTCGCCGTCTAGAAACGAAAGTAACTTGTTCAGATCTGGACAGCTACTTATTACGTCGTGATACTGGTGCAATACCTGCAACGAAGAAAAGAAGATCAAAATATCTACAGCAACAAACAAACAAGTAGGGATGGGAGGCGACTGTTTTTGCAGGCTACTACAACACTTGAGGGAGGGAAGAGACGGGGGAGCTTTTGTGCTCTGTAGCCGTAAAATTGCTTACGAGTCGGGCTTTGTCTGTATCAACAGTGACAAGAGTGTGAATACGGACATTTGGGAAAGCTTATATGTCGGGCAATCCGTTGATACATCGATTTTACACAAGAACAGTGCTGGCCTGTGGGCTTCCGTCTCGTGTTGTGTGATTGCGCGCCACGACCAGCAAGACGATTCCAGGGGATTTAGTTCTATTACCTACGATTACTCATCATTACTTACAAGCCTAATCTTTTCCACCAAACCATCCAGACGAAATATTTCTGTCTCTGCCTTCTGAATGTTGCCTTCAAGGACTCGAATCTGAAACAAAAAAAACTCTGAGGAAGTCAGGCTGTGTTGAAACAAGAAGGGGGAGAAGAATGGGATGGGAAGAAAAAGGCGCTAGTGTCTTGTGGTGGTGTGTTGGAACTATGATCAAGCACGGTTGCTCTTGGAAAAAACACCAGCTCATGCTTTACACTCTTCTACTAGATTCAGTGAACTGGGATTACGTAATTGTTAACCAAAGGCTATTATCAATATCCCGACTATTTACAAACGTCTTTGATGGTGAATATTGGATAAGCGGTAACATGAATGACAGCTAAGTAATGTGTACCAGGTCTGACCTTCGAATCTGATCTGCATTTGTATTCTGTCAAATAGTCCTGAGTCTCAAGTCGGTATGTCACTGACTTTTCTTTCAACTTTTGCACCTGAACAAAAAAACACAAATGACAGAAATCATGTTAGAATGTGGAACGCTTAAACTGGGCGAGGAGGGGGCCGGGCGGGGTGGGAGAGATTTAAACCAAAAGACGCAGTGGCACAGATGTGCACTTCACTTCAGGCTTTGTTGTATTGAGTTCTTGAGTAAGACACTGCTCCCGCGCTGCATCTCTAGTGTTTGAATTTGAATTTGTTCCTGAAGTTTGTTCGCATTTACGGAAATTCAAATCTCTCCGATTAAATAGCGCTGTGTTTCATTTTACACTTAGTCGTTTCATGCTACTCAGCCCGGGTTGAGTTCAGCGGTTTGGGATGTTTGGTTCAATGCAAAATTTTTACGAAACCATGATCTCGCTGATGTGTAGGGATTGACACGGTCCCATTTGGTGGATATCATATGAACTCAGTTCTTGTCACTTTTTTGCATCACCTTGTTCTCTAATTTGAATTTCTCTGCCAGTACAGTTCCAAGAACATCTTGTGTTTTGTTGAGATCCGGTTGGGCTTGAGCCACTTGGTCTAGGGTTGCAAGACTCTCTTTCAACTGCTGCGACAAGCTTTCTTTCTCTCTTTCTAGCGTTTTAACTTGGTCTGAAAAGCGCCGAACGTCTGCTGTCAGCTCCTAGAAACCACACAAGAGTCATGCTCACCATCTCAAACTACAATTGTCCAAAGTGTTCCATAGACTTATCAGGACGTGAGGTACAACGTGGTCCAAAGATTTAACATAACTAATAAATTACGAGTGCTATTGTTTTTCCATTGATTGGTTGATAATTAATGAAAACCATCAAAAAGACGTCATACGAAATTAAAATATCCATGTCTTAGTGAGAGTTAATGGTTACCGCTATCTTAGTCTGTTGGTCAATCGTCTTTTCACACTGCTCACTAAGGGATTCAAGTTTTCTAAAGGAATGTTGTAGATTGCTGGTGCTTTCCTCCAGTTGTTGTTGTAGTGTTGATATTTGTTGGTTCTTTCGAGAGATTTCTCGGCGTAGACTGCTTTCACGTATTTTTGAGTCTTCAAGTTGTGACATGAGATTTTGAAGAGAGGACTTATGTTGTTCTTCCAATGAAACCCTGAGTAAATACAAACGCAGGAACACTTCTAAATAATATCTATTAATAACAGAACGAAAAAAGAGAAGAACAATTTTGTGCCGTCTCCGATTAATAACAGCACCTTTCTGGGGACAACAAAATCTGTACAGGGATACCTATTGGGAAACAGTCTATATCAACAACTGATGAATATGAAGCCAAACGTTTTATCCTCTCTCGATAGATCGCGTTCCTACTCCCCAGACTCTTTCAGAAGTTTCATTATTTTGTACCCAAAGCACAATTGAAGAAAAGAACTGGGCGCAAAAAGATGATTCAGTCACGGGACAAAACAATGAAAGCAAGTTCAATCTTGCGCATGTGGTAGAACACACAGCAGTTTTAAGAAGTGGGAAAACATTGTTTATCAGCATGTTCACTTCCACTTGACTCTTTAGGTTTTCCGTTGGAAGTATTCTCGTCCCCAGAGACACATCTCCCTCTTAGCCGGCGGGGCCCTGGCACGAGCGGCTTTGAAGACAAATGAGTTGATAGGCGAGATTCTCATATACATGTATTTTAACTAATTAAACTCGTCTGGAAAATCTCGCTAAAACGACAACTTTATAACAAATAATTACTAAAACCAGAAAACATACAACTCGTGTGGAACACACCTCTCTTTTTCCAGTCTCTTGACTGTGTTCTGCGTCTGGACCGAGGCGGTCTGGTCTCCACAAATCTCTGCCATGTATCTCATGGCTTTTTTAAGTTCCAGTGCCTGCTCAGTTAATGACGGCGATTTTTCTTCATCTTCAGAACTTTTAGAACATTCATGATCTTCTTCGCTTGTTTCAGGAATGGGGCTTAATTTGTTAGAACGTGCCTCAGGCTGACAGTTAAAAAAAGATATTCTAACGTCAGTGAAAAAAAAAAGTTAAAATAAACAGTTTGACTTACAATGCCGTAACTAAAAATTTGATTATATCTGAAATATGTGGCGTGTGTTAACTGGTTTTTATAAAATAACTGAGATACTACACGCGTTCTCATTGGTCGATAGGCGTGTTTAGATGAGAGTATATTGAATTCGATTGGCTTTATTTTCAAACGAAATCACAAGACTCGGACACAAACTATTAAGGTTCAAACCGCCGACTCACTGGCCGTAATTCGTCGTCTCTCATAGCTCTTGCCTCCAAAACACTTTGTACAAGAGACTTTGGAGGCTCATAGTACTTGATGTTAACGTCACTCGCGGGACTTTTTATGATAAATGCACAAGGCATCGCTTTCTCTTCCTCGTCGACCTGGAATGAGAGAACAAAAACATGATAATAACAAAACATTATTAAATTCAGCAGATGGGTGTAATTTTTTCATTAGCTACCTTTTAACCAAATCATGTTTTTTCTATACCTCTTCAAGAGAGGACTCTTTGTTAAATCTCCAAAGCAAATCGTTGACTAGATCCGAGATCTCGGTCAGTTCTTTTGCGGTGTCCGCGATAATCGCCTCCTGCTGTAAGACAATCCAGTGAGCCTGGGACTGAGTAGCGTCCAGTTCCTCCTGTTTATCTTGCAAAAGGTCTCTGAAACACAAAGCAAGTGTACAGTCAAACCGCCTGTTTCATGTTGCCCACTCCTCCTCGGGTTTGATGTACAGTCACATGTTTGTAATACCTACCTTGAGTGTTTTACTTCTTCGATAAGTTCTTCATATTTTTCAGACTTGTTCTTCAAAGATGCGTCTAATTCAGTTTTCTCCAGTTTATTCAGTTTTAACTGAAATGCCACAGAAACACCGTACGTAAGTTACTGAAGTTCAGCAAGAGATCATCGACATGATCCTTGTTTTCATTTAAGGCAGATCGTGCTCTTAATACAATAGCCCTTAGTTGATATTTCACCTGTCTTCTGTTTTCCGTAGCGATAAGAAAAGGCTTCTCAAGTCAAAAGAAAAGAGACTTGCTAGATGTTGATAATATTTGATAACAGCATGGGCCAAAGTTACCTGGCTTTCCATTTCACAAACTGTAACCTCCAAGGTTCTTCGTTCTTCTTCCGTGAACTCATTCATTTCTTGTTGTTGAGACTGCATGTACTACGAAAAAGGCGGCACGTAATGCAGTAAGTATAAGAGTACATTCCAAATGAAACAATTCAGATGATACGATTACCGCTTTTGAAACACTTCTAGGTTGTGCAGTGAGACACTTAATTAAGCTATTAAGTGGCTAAAATCAACCAATCAAAATGCTGTATTGCCGGGCCAAGTGTTGTACCAAGGACTGTCCCGAATGATCCCGCGCGGTTTCTTGTAGTTTTGTGGCTTTTTTTTCTAGGGAACTAACTTTCACATAGGAGATTCTGTTTCTTCCTCTTCCAGCTTTCTTTCCCTTCTCTTTTCGCCAGTTAACCGTCAGTTGGCTCTTAATCAAATTATGCGCTTGAAGTTTATGGTATCTCATGCAATGTCTTTTTATCAACCAAAGCTTGCTTGGGACCGCACTGTTCTTGGTTTTATCACAATTTCTTCTTTTATATAACCTTTATTTTATGATTTTCAGTGTCTGCTTTTAACTTATTTATATTCTACTTTTATTCGTCATCGTATTATCGTCGTTTTTAGAAACGCAATCATTTGAACTTATGTTGATGTTCGAAGTTATATGAATTGTCACTGAAAAGCCCTGTTTAGGGAGTGTTATAAAGTTTGTATTGTATTTTATTACAAACTGGATCATTGGATAATGCAATTCGACACTTTTCATTGGCTATATGAGCCATTATACCATGATCTACAAAAATGGCGTGCGTATGCGTGATTTTTTGGGCCTTTTTGTTTTCATTGTAGTCTAGTTCTTTATTTTTTGGGGGCGTTTTTAATAAAACAATTATTCCACTCGCGCTTGTTGGATATGAGATGATTATAGCCAACGAGGCGCGTAGCGCCGAGTTGGCTATCTATCATCTCATATCCAACGCACGCTCATGGAATAATTGTAAAGTATACCTCTATTTGTTCCAGGGATGTTGCAAGCTTCACTTTTAAAGCATTTAATTCCGTCTGTTGTCGGTTAATAACATCCTCCTGCCTTGAGATCTCCATTTTATGAATGTCCAGCTCTGCTGTCAGGTAATCAGTTTGTCCAACTAGTTTGTGACATTGCTCTTTCATCGCCTTTTCATTTCCTCTGAAATTAATGAAAATAATCGCTGCACTAACACTGCTATGTAAAGCTCTGTATTGGTATGCTATACTATATTGAACAAACAATCATACATAGAGGATATTACATGACCGCGCGTGGATATGAATTTTATCTTCGAGTGTTCAACTCGATATCTCACGAGTGAGCGCAGCGAACGAGCGAGATATCGAGTCGAACACGAGAGGATAAAATTCATACCCACAAGCGGGCATGTAATATTCTGTTTATTATATAAACACCGGATAAACTCCTGTGAAAAAGGCGCGATTTATTATGTAGCCATAACGAGGGTGATCTCTTCACGTGTGAAGATAACATATTATCTTCACGTGTGAAGATATGAAGTTTTCGCGGGAAAGCTCACTTGGTATTTCACTGGTGTTTATATAATAAACTGAATTGTCCGGCAGTGATATCAAAGCCTCTTTGACTCATTATTATGACCAGCTTGAGAACACAGACAGATTTCTGGCTTTTAAAATCACAAATCTGCCCGTCTTTACAGGCTACCTTGTGAAGTGTCTGTCTGAAAACTTGTGATGTAATGTGATGACATTACCAAAGACTGGCTTGAAAAGGGCAGGGTAAGAAATTGTTGTCTGATAGCCTGGAGCAAGCCTATTGGACAAAAAGAGCTTTGTTTTGATGTTAGTGGAAGATATGCTATTACCTTGAATTTCTAAGCTCATCATCTCTGTCTATGCAATGTTTTCTGCTCTCTTCTAGAAGCTGTGAGTTTGTCTCTAATGACAAACTTAGTTCATCTATCTGATGAGCAAATGAGAAAAAGGCATTAATAGTGTCCTGTTGGAGTATATAACTGTTTCAAGAAAGGTTTTCCTTAACACAGAAGTGTAAAAACATACAGGACAATGCTATAAGGTATAATGTGGGTTGACAAGTGGCTGGTGTTGCAATTCTGTATTATTGTTTATTTACTGCACTGTCTTTGAGTTGCTTTATCATGGCATTGGTTTGTGCTCCACGATGGACATGAATCAAAAATTTAAAAACTTAGACAACAAATCACCTGATATTGAAGAACTGTTTTGTTCTCCTTACTCAAGGCAACATATTTCTCAGTCTCTGAAGAAGCATTCTGTTATGGAATAAATACAAACATAACCTGCATTATCTAACACAAACAGTTTTGGCAAGGCTTTTCTCATTTGCCTCATCAATTTGGGACAGTCATCTCAAATGTTTGGTTTCTGAAAGTTGGAAAGGTAACTGTTCACAGCCTTTTCTTTTTCTTTAACTGCTAAACAACAAAATGATTTGCCTTATTTGTGTTAAAACAAATGTGGTGAACACTCTCGTAATTATTAATTTGAGGATACAGTAGAAAGGATTTAAGAATTGTTAGACAGGACTTGATCATCAAACCACAGGTTACCCAGATTCTATGGGTGACTGAATTGATTTTACAAGGACGAAATGGTGAAAAAACTGATCAGGAGCCTTGGAAAGCTGGCATGGGGCTTACTAATAAAAACATGTTCCAAAGTGAAGGGTAATTATGAGAGAGATTTGTTTCTTTGTATTTGACAGTCTTCATCATGTGATGGCTCTTGTTCCTTGGACTAGAATCATCTTCACTTGCACTATACAACAAAGATTACAGCTAGCCATACAGGTCGGTATCATTTACTGGTAAGATGCTTTTTACCACTACAAAATATTTACTGTTTCTTCTCACCTCAAGTCTATCCACTAGGCCTTTTAACGTAGCGCAGTGACTTCTGTTTCTTTGAAGTTCACTGTCCATCTGTTCCAGCAACTTACTTAGTCTTTCTACTTCAGAAATATTTTTATCTCTTTCTTGTGTAATATTTTCTAAAGTCCCTTGAAGTTCTTTGTAATTCTCACTAAGAGTTTCTTTGGTTTTTATTTGTTTGTTCAGTTTAGCCACAACATCTTTCAGTTGTGCAGTTTCCTTACGGCTTGAGAACAGAACTTCACTTAATCCCTTTGTCTCCTGCCTGCTTTTCTGTAAGTCCTTCTTCAATACTGGAAGTTCTAAAAGCATCTCTTGTAACTGATCACGCTGCCCTTGTACCTCGAAAAGCTCTTTAGTTTTCAATGCTAATTCTCTTTCAAGTGCACCAGCATTTGAAGTTGCAGTTGTGGTAGAGGCACCATGCTGTAGTTTTTTAGCTTTTAAGTGCTCCTGAAAGATCCGCAATTGAATCTTAGATAATTTTATTTCTCTGATTCGTTTTAACAAATTTGCAACATTAACAAGGTATTTAAAGAATCTGCCTTATACCAAGACAAGTACTCATGTATGGTTTTAGGCATTCAAAATCAATCAGCCCAACATGTCAACACTTGCTGGCACTAAATTGAAATGTTCTTTATTATATTATTATTTTAAGTAATCCTCATAGCTAATAATTGGTTCAATCTATTTCTCACTAGAAATAATTTATGCAAGACATTCATAGTAATTTATTTGTGATTATAATAAGTTTTAACTTTTAAGAAAATATATGACTGTTCTGTCAAAGCATGTAAACTCATAATGTGACTGTATATTAGTTTGTGGTACTGTCCAACATAAAATTTCAACAGCCCTGCTAGTTGTACCACCAAAAATATATAATTATTTAATATTATCTTTTTAAGCTTGAGGAAAATAGCAGCCGTTATCAAATAGGCGATTGGGAATTAAATACGAAACTTGCCTTCATCAGTTGAGAAAACTGCCTCTCGAGTCGTAACCTTTCTTTATTCATCTGGAGAATTATTGACTCATTACCTTCCATTTTACTGGCTACAGATTCTGTTTGCCCTGACTTTGATTCATTCTGATAAAAGAAATTATAAATAATTAGTGTTAGTATTATTTACATGGAAAGTGTTCACAATATTGTATGTAGACAAGATTTTAATTTAATTTATGTTAATTTTAACTGCTGTGAACTCTTAAATTTGTGGCCTTGAACAGGTGTTACTGTGGGGGCCATTTTGAATAACATTAACACTTTAACTTCCAAAAAATATATTCTCATTATATTCTAGAAATGAAATTCTATAAAAAAAAATTAAACACAAAATGGGTTTTGGATCTTGATCACAAGCTGATTTACCGGTACTTTTGGTGGGAATAATTTCTGTTTTTCCATTAGTTATGACCACTGGCCAGATATTTTTTATCAAAATACTTTTAATTTCAAAACACCACAAACTGCCACAAATTATTTATTTATTACCAATACAATCACTACAAAAGATCTAAACATGGATAATTAGAAAATCTAAGCAGAATAAAGCTCTCCCAACTATCAGAAGCAAATAAATTCACTTACATTCAGGGCTTGAAAAATAAAATAAGCTTGCCCTTGGGATATAAGAAGCTGCCAAATTTTGCTTGCCCGGTACACTTTTTAGGCGTGCCTAATCCCCTGCCCATCTGGCAAGTGAGAATGAAAAGTTGCCTCCCCAGGAGGAAAATCTACTTGTCCCAAATGACTAGATGGCACTTTTTTTGAGCTCTGACCTTGATTATTCAAATTCAAAATTTATTATGCCCATTGAACTCAAATCTGAAGGGGATAAGCACATAATGACTGGTCCCAAGGGAAACAGTGGGTTTGTTTCCTCAAGACCCCCAATGTTCCTGTTGTTAAGAGGAGACAAAACTCACAGTTTCCCATTCGGAAAGTCATTAAGTGTTTTTTTATACCTCGCAACTCAAAAATAGTAAGAAAAACCTGCCAAAACAATTATTTGTTTGATGCCAGCTGGCACACAAATTTGCTGCAGTTTCAAGGAGCGCGACCCAACCACATGCGAGTTAAAAGTTTAAGTTGTTGTTTCCCTAGGGAATTAGTGAATTTCGACGCATGACACATTCTTCCCCAATCAGAAAACATATTTGAGTTGGGTGGTATATGCATGTTGAGTTTGCTTTTAGCGTTTGGTTTGTTGCTAATTGCAAACTGGTTTAACCAAGTCAGTTTGACAAGACTGTGGCACTACCATAATGGCACTTTGAAGATGCAATTTTACATCCAAAGTGCGACTTATTTCATGCCTCTAGAAAAAGTATTTTAAATCTTGTCTTTTCTAAAAATCAGGACAGATTCTCTTCAAACCTGTTCCACTTCATTCCCATTTCTTCCGACAACTTTCTTCATAAATCCTTCATCAGATGCATCTTTGTCTTTGGAAGAAGGCAAATCCTGAAAAGTTTCCTTGTCACTTTTAAGACATTCCTCTTGTATTGGAGATGGAGTTAGCCCTTTGACTATGGTAGGCATCAGCTTCCGTAAGTTGTGTAAAGGGGCACTAAGCCTCTTTGATTTCTGTTTACGTTTAAACGGTATTTTTGTTGAAATGTCTGAATGTTGCATTCGGTTAACTGTGCCATTGTTCACACGACTGTCCACAATACTCTTCAGTGGGTGTCTGGAAGGAGTGATCAGAGCTGTCACCTGTCAATCAGTCACAATTTAACATAAGTTTTGTGGTGCTGTGTGCTGAAATGAACAATCAGTTTCTACCTATATTTAACAAGTAAAACTGAAATTTTGAAATTGAACAAAATAGGGATGTTAACAAATGGGTATCAGAGCTCAATGTTGCGAACGCTGGGGTCGCCAATGCAACCTAATTCTTTTCACTGGCAACAAACTTTTTATGCTTTTCGCTGAGATACTTGTGCTAGCGACTTAATCTGAAAACTAGTGGCTAGTTGGCCCCAAGTTTTTTTGTCCTGAAATTCAAGCCCTGGGTATTATCATTTCAACCAATATGTTTGGCTGTTCTTGATACATCATTATCTTGATTACAAACAAAAGCTCAAACTCACGAAAAGGCTGAACTCTTGTTAAGATAGAAACAGAGTTTAATTGTTATTGATATACAGAGAGAAGTTTATCGACTGAATTTGATGATGATTTCTGTGCGGATTGTCTTGGGATTCAGAACTCTGGCTACTCTATATATATGAGCATAAAAGTGAAGTAATAAGTAAAAACGTATAAAAGTAAAATTAACACATTACGAAGTTATGGATTAGTCAATAATCAAAGTTTAACATTTTATGTCTAAGCTAGCATTAAACCAAGTCCAACCAGCTAAGACATGTTCTTAACAGCTGGACTTCAATTCGATGACAATACGAAGTAAATAAATTAAAACTCAAAGTTACCCCAATAGGGAGATTTTCCTGATCCACTAGTGGACTTCTCAACATTGTGCAGCAGCAATTGATTAATACTGTCCTCTTTTAGTTTTCTATTTGTTGTTCAGCGAAAACGAGCGGCGACTGTTTGAAATACACGCGTCTTCTAACAAAGCATCTGATTGGTGAAAATTACTTGCGCCTTGAAAAGCATGCCAGCGGACTGTATTATATCATGTAAATACTCACAAAAAATACTTCCTTTAATTTTTGTTGAGCTTCTGATACCGCCGTATACCAAATGTTTCAACACGTCCGTCCAGAAGTACTTGACATTCATGTTGACGACGTACATGTAAAATGTCTGCAAGAAAGCCCGTTCACAATGGCTTTGAACATGGCACTATAGAAAACGTTGGTCAAGGTTACTTCTTGATATATTCAATAATTCTTCTTAGACCTGCATCAGAAAGACACATCCTCTGATCTCTGCAGTGTCATTGGGATTTCCTATCCAAGACAAAGCGCAATTTATTTCGTCCCAGTCGCAGGAAAATTGTTCTTTTAAACCACTGTTGGACATAAGGACAACAAATCGATGTGGGGACATTGGCCTGGCACATGACATGTTATAGTTGTCAAGGCACTTTCAAACAACCTGGCAAAAAGGAGGTAAGCTTAGGTAATAAAATAATGTAAATTGCTTTCAATCAGTAATCACTGCTGAAAACACTCTTTTTCTGCAAATTTGCAAGAAGTGGAATGAGATTTGATTACTAACTTCAGTATAGCTTTCAAGGCCCGCCGTATAAAGTATATAACTCTGGGTTTATAACATAACCAGATGGGGATACAATATTATTAACAAATTAACACCAGTTTTTCATGTGTCTGCCCAGTTATTGATCACGAATTTCGTCATAACATTGTCAAAGTAGCTGAGGATCCACAAGGCTATTGCCTCATGGCTCCACTTATTGACAATGACATTAGCTATAAATGAGTGCACAAGAATTTCTGCAGTTATTGTAAAAATGGAAGTTGATGAAAGCATCCAAATCTAAGACATTGTGCAGCACTTAGCGCATGATCAGGATGCTTTTATATTATTATTGGCACACACATTTTGTAACTATGACGACATGACAATATCATCCTCAAATGTGACACTTTGTGCAAATGAAGAAATCAAGCTTAAGCCACAAGAAATATTACAGTATTTTATCAATATCTTTTGAATGAAGAAATCAAGCTTAAGCCACAAGAAATATTACAGTATTTTATCAATATCTTTGTAATAAATATGGGTTTTTGACTAAGTAAGAGGTCAAGATGAAGGCCAAGTTCTCTTTTTATGGACTGAGATGCAGTCGAGGTGGTATGAGAAAAGAACAAAGCCAATATCCAGCCCTCTTGACTAAACAAACTTGATCAATAACGGATTTAATTGTATGACATATACATGCAGGACACCATTTTTCTTGTGGAATGTAGAAGACAATCCTGTCCCCATCTTGCCTGCTCTGAGGTTGCCAATCACAATGCAGGATTTGGTTCATCTTTCTTGCTTACTTGTGGTACTATTTATGACAAATAAAGGGGTGTATCAAAGTGTAATAAGGTGCAACCTTTGATGACTCTATTCAAATTATATTGAGTATAAATGTCTTGATTTTACTGAAGAAGTCTCAAACAAATGACCGTAAAAAATGTACTGGGCTCCCTAGTTTTATGCAAATAGGAACCAGTCCTGATAATAAGGTCAGGTATGAAATAGAGAACAAACTCCCCCACACTACATGTCTCCTGAATCAAATGATCTCCTGGTAGTCTTAGTGAGCTGATGAATCTCCTGAATACAAATAAAGGTGTAGAAAGTATGATATATTTTTATACCTATTTTGGCTGATTTGAATAAATATTTAGGTTGGCATCTTTGAGCGTGGATTGAATCGCATTACAGAGCAAGAAGCACATTTTACTGAACAGTGAACAAACAGACATGAAGCACACAATAGCACAACCAGTTATTGGAAGAGAGTTTATACCCTTGTAAGGAGTAAATAGTTATATCAACAGACGATGGATTTGCTGAACTACAGAATACTTATTGATAGTTAAGGGTTGATTGTTTTTTCATATTTTATTTATTTATTAATAATTGTGTTCATGGACAAATACATCTGTTTATTAGTAATACTAGTACTATGTAACTTTTAAGTTACAAAATGTGATTACAAAAACAATGTAAAACATATCTGGAATAATATTATTAGCAGGTTTGAAACATTCTTACAACTTTTGCCATACATTCTAAGCATATCAAAAGAAATGCAAATTAAAATTAAATGTAATTCCGTTATTTGTTGTACTGAAATAGTATTGGGCTTCATTTTTCAGAACTAGTGCAGTCATGATTGTCAAACCCTGTCAATCCTGCATGTGAAAATATAATTGTACTTACTCAAACATTCAATACCCTACCCTAAAAAATGCTGCCACTCAAGACCGCAAATACATTGATAATCACCACCCTCAATTAAGCACATGGCCAGCATTCGTTTCTTTCACATCGAGAACAACCTTCCGGACCCATTCCGGGATGCCCCTTTACTCCATCTACTCCTGCGGGGCATCAAGCGCAGTGTGGGCCTCTCCTCCAAACGCCGCCTTCCCATCACCATGTCCCTGCTTCGGAAACTCAAGTCTGAACTGGCACAAGCACCTGACATCCTTCCGCGTGACAAACTCATGCTTTGGTCTGCCTTCACATTGGCCTTCTTCGCCTTTCTCCGTTCAAGTGAGTTTACTTCACCTTCCACCTCTCAATTCAATGCACTGTCACACCTCAGCGCCAGTGACATATCCTTTACCTCGGATGGCTCCATAAGTCTACACCTGAAGTCCTCCAAAACCGACCCTTATCGCCAAGGTTGCTCCCTCCTGATTGCCCCATCAGGCCACTCCGTCTGTGCAGTTCGTGCGATTAAAAAATACATGGCCCATCATCCCCTCAATCCGGATGGCCCCTTCTACATATTCCAGTCTGGCCTCTACCTCACGAGATCCCAAGTCACCTCCACACTTCGTCTTCTCCTCAACCGCCTAAACATTCCTACAGAGCTTTATGCCTCCCACAGCTTTCGCATCGGGGCAGCTACAACGGCAGCCGAGGCTGGCTTACCTCCGTGGCTCATTCAAACTCTTGGTAGATGGTCCAGCAATTGCTTTGCTCTTTACATCCGGACTCCCTCGTCTATTCTTCAGAAAGTACCAGGCCTCTTAGCCAAGGCTGCTGCAGGAACGCAGTCTGTCTGGAACCCCCAGGAAGGACGTTGTACTTATCTGACTTAATAGTATTACTTATTTCTTCTAGGCAGCATTTGGGATTAAATTTGGGTGCACACCTGTCACTTAGCTTCGCACGCAGCAGGCCGGGTGGGACCCTGACCCCACCTCAGGCTTATATCTATCCGGGTGTGGCATGCGCCACACTTGTTGGCTCATCCCTTATTTCCAGGTGTGGCATGCGCCACACTTGTAGGCTCATCCATCATCCCTTATTCCAGGTGCGGCACGCGCCACACTTGTTGGCTCATCCATTACTTGCCGGGTGTGGTGCTAGCACCCCTATTTCAGTTTACCTATTTACAGGGTGTGTTAATGCCACCCTTAGATTTGCCAGGGAGCACCCAACAACCTTAGTCCCATTTACTGCCAAATAGTTGTCATTTTATTGTGTACTTATGTAAGCGTCCGAAGTTGTTAATGGTAATTTTACTTGTAAAATAGAGTTAACAACTCGTAGCGTTTCAGATCACGTTTATGTATCATTCCTTAAGTCACGCTAGTGCAACTCATGTTTCTACAAGGTCTAACAACTGTCAACGCTCGTGGTCTAGTTACGAAACATTTACAGAAGCAGACATTGCCCTTTGTGGGCGTGAGATAAACATTACTCTGTCCTTGAACTACAATAGCAATTACATTTGACTAGAATATTGTACTATTTATTTCTTCGCCTTACTTTCTAATCCCGGTTTGCGTGCCAGTATGCATGCAGCCTAAACAAAACAATGTTATTTTGTGTAATGGATACAAGATAAACAGTATCAAGTTATCATTTATAATTGCCACTCTCCTGCTCTCATACCGAACAACGCCTTGCGCTGACGTGTCTTTCACTAGTGCAAGTAGCTAGTTTGCGATTTGCCTGTAATTTTCCCCACCTCCCCCACCCATTGTCAATAAACAGCTGGACTACAGGGTTGGGTGCACACCTGTCACTTAGCTTCGCACGCAGCAGGCCGGGTGGGACCCTGACCCCACCTCAGGCTTATATCTATCCGGGTGTGGCATGCGCCACACTTGTTGGCTCATCCCTTATTTCCAGGTGTGGCATGCGCCACACTTGTAGGCTCATCCATCATCCCTTATTCCAGGTGCGGCACGCGCCACACTTGTTGGCTCATCCATTACTTGCCGGGTGTGGTGCTAGCACCCCTATTTCAGTTTACCTATTTACAGGGTGTGTTAATGCCACCCTTAGATTTGCCAGGGAGCACCCAACAACCTTAGTCCCATTTACTGCCAAATAGTTGTCATTTTATTGTGTACTTATGTAAGCGTCCGAAGTTGTTAATACATTGATAATCACCACCCTCAATTAAGCACAATACAATGTTCTTTTAAAACATTGGAGCTCAACAGCAGTGTGTGAGCAAAATATCTTGCAAGTGCTTCTATGTATGTACTTGACTCTGACATAGAAAATGAGCTTGGAGTGACATTGACTGACTGCTATTATTTGGTGGACAAAAGTAAGACTTGGTTCGTATAGTTATCAAGTTTTCTTATAAGTGCTGCCCCTTAATAAGCAGTGCATTAAAACTTTGACAAATTTATAGGCACCATCTAGTGTCGGGTATATTATACAGGAAAAGTTATCCAGGATCAAAATATATGGAAAATAAACCCTGTACTGTAACAAAATTGTCCATTAACTGCAAACAAACAGTTGCTGGTTCCATGAGATTGGTTATCTAATCAATGATTATCATTAGAACTGTACTGTAACACTTAGTTACCTCAAATGACAAGTTCACCACAATAAATTATAATAATAGTTACAATAATTACAATGACCTATAATGATTGTTAAATTCTTTAAATATCTTTTCCAGTCCAGCCTTTGCACATCTTATGATGTTACAACAGACCTAAAGTGTCAATTTTGCAACCCATTTTGAAAGCTCTCTCCTGAATTGTGCCCAGTCCTCCAAGTCAGTAGAGGCTACGTTATGTGATGGAATGGCAGGGTCTTGAACAATTGGCAGCTGAAATTGGACTGGAAAACTTTCCCTGGGATGGTCGTCTGCCAGGTAATACTCATTCCATAACACTCTGGATAAGAGGTAAATAATAATAACAGAAGTTAAGTTACAGAAACCAAAATTAATAATTAATTAATATTATTAGTCAGTTGGTACCCCAATGACAAAATCTTTGTGTTTTTGCCCAAAAAACAAGAGTATTTGGAGGTTATAGATCTGAATTCCTATAGTTGTTTAGGGTGGCTTCAATGAGCAGAATTATTATTTTTTTGTAGTTAGCATGTGTCATCACTTGTGAACATACAGGTCAGAAAGACAGTAACAGATATTGGTATTTCTTAGCAGTTTGTTATTTTCCACTTTGTCCAGTTTGTGATAATTTTAATTTATAGTTTATAATACCAAAGCATAATGTTAGAGAGAAAAAGAGAAATATGTAAAGAGATATAGATTATACAGTAGTTAACATATGAAGAATTAGGTCTTCAATACATGCAGACAGTCAAAGTTCTATATAGCTGTTGTAGGTAAAAATGAAATTCAGGTTAAAATGATTTTAACCTAGTTTGATTCTCAATTTCCTTTGTCTTCTAACCCTAATTATTCATGAGCCATGAATAATTAGGCTTAAGAGACAAAGGAATTTCATTTTCACCTGCAACACAGCCTCTGCCTGAATTGTATGCCCACAATTTGCAAGCTTGTGATTTTAAACAGTAAGTGTTTAGAATGTGAAGGAAAACAGCTTTGTGCATTTCAAGGATTAATTTATTAGAATTTTATATACATCAGTTAGAACCCATGTCATTAGCACTGTAGAAACTTACTCAAGTGACTCATCACCAACCATGTCTGCAAGTTCCAAGAATACATCTTTGTCTGCCCTCACTTCATGGGACTGACCATCTTCCCTTTAAGAGTACAATTATTTCTGAAGTTTAGTAGGCTTATTTCATTTGTAGAACGCAATCCTAATGCAGACGTGAGCCAAGTTTCAATCATGGATGGAATGGTTTCACCTTGGTAGGATCTTGCGACACTGATTTGGCCACCCCGCAGAAGGGGCGAGAACGAACTATGTTATCCCCAAACCATGTGCTGTACATTGTTTTCAAGAGCTAGAAATCTTTTTGAGAGGGTGGACATTTGGAAGCATAAGTAGTCAATTTTCTTTTCAAGTCTTTTTGACTGGATATCATGAGACTAAAATATATCGCTGTTAACATTTATCAATGCGTTAGGAGGTATGTATGACTTCTGGGACGAAAGTAGAGTTTGGCACTGTGAGACCAAATCACCCGTTGTCAGCAACAAACAATTGCAACTGCATTGACGAAGTTCAACTTGCGCTTAATTCCACTCCTCTGCCTAAGCTTTGTGGTCAGAAATCTAACGTCCCGAGTTGTGTTAAGCTCAGAAAGCAGCCATGATTTGTGGTCAGAAATTTAACTCACCAAGTGGTTTTGTTCCAAAACTGGCCATGATTGCCATTAATAACCAATTCTGACCTTATCACAATCTTTCAGGTATGTACAACAATTTATCTTATGCCCTAACAAACTTACCATAAACCAAACTATGCGTGGTCCCTCATGAAATGATGAACCAAAGCGAAGTAAAATATGTAAATAAATATGTAAATATGTAAATTTTTTCCCACGCAGCACCAAGGAGTTACAAATGTAATGTAAGAGTACCCTTTTATAAATTAAACATATGCAAATGTACTAGACAACATCTTTCTTCCAATGGCCTTCCCAGATTTATTAGCTTCGCAGGTATGTCTACACCTTTGGGGTGGCCCAGAATGTCAACCTTGCCTAAATACCTTGACATGAATGCACTCATAATCTCTGATTACTTCTAGTTGTAAAAATAAATAAATGAATAACCCTTATTAACCATTGGTCAGTGTTTATAGCACATAGGCTATTGGGGCCAAGCAATCAAATTTCAGAAGCAAATAATTGAAATTTAGGATAACAAGGTTAAAAACACTGAGTGGCAAAGATCAAGTCAATAGGATATTTACAAGTCAATGCTGACAATTCTATACTGAAAAGTTGAGAGTGTATATTTTTCCTTCCTTAGAAATTATGAATTGATAAAATATTATTATATGGCTAGCTCCGCGAGCAGGCAAGATGAATCAAATCCTGCGCTGTGATTGGCTACCCGAGCGGGCAAGATGGAGCCATCTTGCTCGCTCGGGACTACCCGCCTTGTCCCGCAAGAAATATTTCCCCAAAAGCCTTATAATAAATCCTTTATTGACCAAGCTTGTTCGCTCAAGATGGCTTGATATTGGCCTTGTTTATTTTTTGCGTGTTTATGGACCTCAACTTCATCTTGGTCCATAAACACACAAAAAAAGAACTCGGCCAATATCCAGCCATCTTGACCTCACACTTGGTCAATAACCCATATGTATTAATAATAATTATTACTCTAAAAATTCATACTGCTCCACAAACAGCACTAAAAGATGCTATGCTAATTAAGTATATCAACAGTGATACATACTCAGTGCCAAGAACGACTTGACAGGCTGCTGTGACCAGTAAAGACAGTAGGTACTGACTGGGTGTGGATGAGGAATTCCGCCATGCTACACTGTTACTCCATACATTCACAATGCGAATCATCTCCTTACACTGAAATGAAAATGGAAACATTATATTTGCCATCACTACACAAAGGTTCTCGCTCCTTCTCAGTCATGTTGTCGCAATATTGCCTGCCCAAAATTCCATGCAAGCATGAACATGATTATTTATTTATTTTGCTAACTGTCCAAACTAATTCTTAATTTTGATATAGTAGTACGATTTGGAATTTTTCCATTGAATTATATCCAACTTGAACAGGATGTTGTTGTAATACATGTACTAGTTACTCTCTTGATGATTTCATTATCAATCTTCAAATGCTAGACAAACATTTGTTGACCTCATTGTAGCTAATAAGGTCCAGGTCAACATCAAACTTCACACGAGACAAACTAAATTGCAATTTGAGTTGATCTAAATGGATAAAGCTCAACCATGGGGTCAAACATTGAACTTAATCTGGACAGACAGAACTTGGTCGATCTAAATTCATTCGGATGTACTCAGTTGAGTCAAACTTATCATGAACTTGTTCAGTTTAGTTCATTGATGAAGTTCAACATTTGACCTGGACCTAAGAAACCTGTTGCAATAGTTGTATTGAGACTTGCAGTGGTTACAGAGAAATTTAAAACCAAGAATACCTTTGTTGTCTGCATGTAAATAAACTCTGTCTGTCTCTCACAGGCTGAAATGTCATAGCTAAAGAGAGGAAGACAATAGAAAATTGTTAACTTCATCTGCAGGAGTGAAAAAATAGACAAAAGCCACAAAGGGACTTAATTTTCTGGGAATTTTCCTTATTGTGGACTATGTTTTGAGATAGCGCTTCCTTTCCAGGTTGGTGCAAACCATCAAACATTTTGCATCATTTCCCCCATTTTATTTTTCTCACAGACAGAAATAATGTCTGGAATTGAATGATAAAATGATTCAATAATCATCCTAGCCTGTGCTACAGCAGCCCTCTCTGAAAGAAAAAAATCAGATCTAGATTACGTTTGAACAAATCCCCATTTTCCAGTGTTGCAAATATTTATCAACGTGCTACTTACAATAGCTGGGCATCTGGTGGCTGGGACAAGCATTGTTTATACAAAGCTGTGTAACCTCCCAGCGGCTCCCAGTCATTAACAGGCATGACCACTACACTGACGTCATCGCATTTGAACAACACAGCTGTTGAAGTTGTTGTGAAATCTGAACATGGAGGCAGTTTGCTCATAGTGGGCTGATTGTCGTCACTTGTGTTGTACTCTGCTTGTTTAGAGCTTTCCTGTTTCACTAAGGTCTTGATAGTAAATACTATGGCTGGTAACCAGCTCTTATGTTCAGTCCTTGGCAGATCTAATCAGTCAAATAAAGTTTCTTAACTCTCAGTGTACAGCTTTTCAATCCTGCTTTGATTTAAATTTGAAAGTTAGATTACCGACTACAAAGGGCACTATCAAGAGAAGGACTTCGAAAAGTTTTCACTCATTGAAAGCTAAATATAAAGGTCTAGGATTGTATATAATTAAACTAAATCAAAAGGCTCTTTGAGCCTACTTCTGAAATGCAGGAGCTGAATGAAATCGAGGCTAATGTGACGTAAATTATAGACTGATATTAAAGAAAATAAGCTTTCACTGTACCTTTGACAAACACAGCCAAGTCTAGTTCCAGGTTTCCTTTGATGGTTGTTCCCTGACCAGCGGCACCCACAACTGAAATGCGGCTGACGCTAAATGGAAGGTGCTCCTGTGATAGGTCACTCAACAGTCAGTTTATTTGACTTGAAATAAATTGATAAGTTGAGGAGAAAACACAAGTTTACGTACACCTGTTTTTTCCCCTTTTGCACACACACACAAAAAAGAGAAGGAAAAAGAAAGGGAAGAACTACTTACTACATTTATACTTTAGGTGCTTTAAGATATTACATATGACAATAAAATAAATTTACAGAAATACCTCGTATTTGTCGACCTACTTACTTTTGAACCATTAAAATTCTTACTTATTGATATATTCGATTTTGAATTTATTATTTTGTCTACAATTTTCTAAACATTTCGGTCGTGACAAATGTTAACTTAATGATATGTTTATCAGTTGTGTAATTTTTTCTGTTCATTTTTGTTTGGAGACGGGAAGAAATTTCTGTCTCGGTAAATATAGAGTAGGGTTCAACGTTTGCTGTGCTCTTCACACCAGCGTACGTAAGGAGACAAATAAGCAAAACAAATATGTTCGAGACAAAACGAAAGCTAGTTTTCTTGTTCAGCGAGGAAAGCTCCCCATTTTTATTGAATTTTGCTAAGAACCCGTTTTTAAACGAAAAGCGTCTTTCGACTTCCAAGCAGGTCAGAAAATTTCGAATGAAAAGGTCTAGTGAGGGGAGGTGGTGCATTGATTAAGCCCAAAAAATGTGATATCTGGCAATTAGGAGGGCTGTAGTGTCATCCACAAAACCCAGACATAACTGAAGGGAGAGACTTTTTGTCAAGAGGCAGGAAAAGTTACCTAACCATTTTATAATATAACGGCTTCTTTCCAGAATACTTTGGTTTTTGGACATTCCCAAAAGAGATGCAAAAGGGATTCCGACGTGTTTTCACAGAAGGAGCACTGCTCACTTGATGAGAGTCCAACTTTGTAGAGGAATTTGTTTGTGGGATTCGTCGATGGATTAATTTAAACTGGAAAACTCTTAATTTGGATTCACGAGTGCATAGAAACGGCAGACTGTATGTTTTACTCCAATCAATCTCCTCGACAACGTATGTCTGAAAATCGGAAATCCATTTCAGATCTTGATTTCTTTGCGGCAGGGATGCTTGCCGCTCTATAAGTATGTTATAGGCTAATTTGCAAAAGTTCTTTGACCCTACTAGTTGTTCAGTGTTTGACGTTTGGTTGAAGAAAAAATTCTTTTTCGGGTTTAGCACTGCTGTTACAACGCTGTGGTATTGGAGAAAATTGGCTTTTACGGTGTATTTCCCTTTGAAAGCTTCGAATGTTAAAAACCTTGAAGGTGTCTCATTGAGAAGATTACTTACTGTAGTTACACCTGCCACAAACCAGCTTTTGTGAAAAAAGGCTTACCGTTTATGCGTATGGAAGAGTTGTACCATATTGGCATGCTAGAAAAAGATATTGGGTTACAATTGAAGTTTAGACGGCACCAAGCTTCAACAAGTTCCTTAGTATATTGGTCCTACCATCAAGAAAGCCTTTAACTCTTCTGCAACTTCCTGTTGTTTCTTGACTTCCTCTTCTTCAGGTTGAGCTTCTTGAATAAGATCCTTTATGCTGCTCACTTTCTTCCCGTCAATCTGGACATGAAGGAATAATAAACCCGACAAATAAAAGTGAAAGAAATACTTGTAATGGAAGTTATGTCGTTGACTCAAAATCTACCGTAGAACCTTCTGTTCTTTTGTTGTTTCTGTTGTTGTCGTTATTTTTCTATGCAATCATTTCTCTGCTGCAAACTTGTCAAGATCACTATGCAGGTTCTCCCAAATAGGTTGTGACGTTTTGAGTATTTTAGTTTTGAACAGGGTATAAGCTTTCCGACAATATATAGGTGTGAATACTTAGTAGGAACAAGACAGTAAACATAACACTGTTTTGGTGTTTCATGGAGTCTTTGGATAATGTGTTCAGTGCACAGCAGGGCAAGTTTTTTTTGTAACTCAGTACCTCGTCAACAGTGTTTTCAATTTCAGCAAGGTATTCATTACTCTCTGTGATCTCGTCTTTTAGCGCTTGGATGGCTGCTTCCTTCTCGTTTAGTTGTTCCTCTCTAGCTGCCAGCTCATCTTCTTTATCAGCTATTATTTGGTCTTTTTCAGCATTCACATCGTCAAGTTGATCCTTCCTTTGAATTGAGTCAAATGCTATACTTTAAGAAGAAGTTTGATTCGCGTGATTCTATTGCATGTTATAATTATCGCATGTTATGTTGCATAGACAATCATTTTAAGATTAAATCAACAAATCTTCAGCCTTGCTTGTCGTCGTTAAAGCGTCAGTATTGGAAAATAATTCGAGAATTTCCTCTGGTGAAGTATGCATCTTTCTGCCCTGCCTCACTGATACTCTGATTAGATTTCGCGAAATCGACGTTACATGATTAAGCTAACGCTCACAGTGATTTTAGAAATTGCAGCAGATAAGCAAGCGTAAATAAACTGGTGAATCTATCAGAACGTCTCAAAAAAAGCCGGCTCTGAAAGCGCACCAGTCATGATTGATTTTGGCTGAAAACAGCGTACTGGCTGCGACTGTTTAATGCACATTGCACGAATATTCTGAGAAACTTCGTTTCACTATTACACTCAAATCTTACCAGAAATCTTCGACAGTAGTCTTCGTCTGAGCATTCATTTCTCGCAGCTTTGCGACGCTGTGTTTGTCGGAGTTGATCAAGAGAGGATCATAAACTTCATTGGCATTTGCTATCAGAAGCCTGACACCAAGATGTTTTTCGTCATCTAAGTAGGGACTGTAAGGGTTGAGGACCTGGAAAAATCAAACAGTACTTAATTATCGTCCGTAACCGAGCTGCAACTGGGACCATGGTCAAGAGTTTATCCACCAATCAGAGAGATAACTAAACCAACGATGAAAAGTAATGGAACGCTTATATTCCAGTCAGTACAGCTTTTCAGTAAGGCAGATGCGCCGCACCTTTTTGAAAAGAAACCTACTTAAAGGTTCAAGTAGAGTAGCGAGTCAGCAAATAGGAAGCAAAACTGTCTGAACATCATTATACATGAACCACACATTGACCTGCACTACAAGACCCGGGAAAAAGAGCGAAATAAACCTGGCGGTCCCATATAGATTCCGCCGCATCTGATAAGCTGTTGGGGAGGATTTTTCTAGGAGTGTGGAGTATCAGTAGTACGGGATTGTTTGAACAGTACCTCATTCAGTTCTAAGGTTGTGTTCATGGACATTTCATCCTGGCTGTGACAGAAAGCACTTCTCCCCGGGATGTCCCACGAGTTGACGCTTACACTTCTGTTGTGATCTTTAACACACACCACGTTGACGCTCCAAAGGATTTTCGCGTAATAAGCACTGTCTTCCAATTCGGAGTGTTCTAAATTGGGCCCCGGGTCAAACATCAGCTTGAAATCCAACATTTTCTTGTCATCTGAGGAAGGCTTGAGAGCTAAAGGAAATACGTTGTTTAGAGAGCATCCTTCTCCAAGGTTATTGGGAGGCGACCAGCACTCTGTATCAAATCCAAAGTAATAGTATGGCTCGATGCTTGTGATTTTGACTCCAATGGATACCATACCTCCTTTTGAGATGGCTTTGAGGTCTTTACTGCGGGTGAACTTCTCGATGCCGAATGCTGTACTAGCGTTGTTGTTGCAGAAGTGATGGCTAACTTGGATTTCACGGCCTCCACGTACAAAAATTGAGTAGGTAGCTTTAAATCTTAGCACGCCAGGTTCTTGCCTGTGTAGATACACTGCAGCATGTTCTGGTTGTTGACCGCCTCCAGCCGAGTCTTTCTTCGGTTCACCTTTGGGATAAAGAACCAGGTACCATTCTTCACCGTACAGAGAAAATTTTGAACTGCTCACGTAACTTGTACGGGATGATAGGTTGATGACCAACTTTTCTTCGAATACAAACTGCACTATGGCGCACTTTATCTCGATAAACAAACTATTCTCATCTAAGAAGCCTGAGTAAGGTTTCTCGATTTCTTCCGCAGTAACTAACTTGCTCCAACCAATACCGAAGAATACTTTTGGAAACTCATCTATATCAGTCATATTTCCAGCTCTCACAGACCTTGAAGGATCTCTGTTGTTGATAATTTCCACAGAAAAATTGATCTTACATTTTGTTTTATCAGTGTACTCTCCACCGCCAAGCCAGCGCAAAAAAACTCCAAGCTGTCCTCCCTTCACCCCGCCCTGCAAACGCCATCTGCACCCAGCGAAAAAAAACGGCTTCGAATACACATTCTCTCCAACACTGGAAAATTCTTCGAAGATAAAATTGAAACAGCAGATGCCGTCATCAAGCAATCTTGTGTTGTGTAATCGCAGGGCCATTTTAGCTCAACCAACAAGCCACAAGTTTTAGGTCGCTTCGACGCTAAGAAGCGTTTGGTTCCATGTAGTTTTCTCTCAGTTTGAGTCAATGAACGAACCAATGATTTTATAATTTATCCATCAGCCGCCAGTATGAAGTACATGTATTTTGGCGTGATCTCAATCAACTTTTGAATCATACGCTCAAAACACAGCGTAATACAACCTTTTGAAGGCGTTTCTTCTTCCACTTGTGGGTCCATATTGACAACTAACTAATTTTCTAACCTGCTAGGAGACGCTGCAACTGCGAGGCCTTTAAAAATTAATGAAAATCTATCCGAATAAATAATTATTAGCCATTTCGTGTTTTAGTTTTTAGTATCACTACACTTCCAGCAGAATTTATTTGCGTCCAAATTGAACCGAGCTGTCATATATTGTATAACTGAGAAAGTAATGTTTCAGGCAACACTCTCGTATGTTTTTCTACAATGTGCATATTTTTATTTGTTGCCGCGTCTTTACGTGTTTGGTAAAGCTTGTTTTCTATTTTTCTCTGGAATTGGTCCAAGGTACCTGCTAATAAAAAGATGTTTTCGAAAGTTTATTGTTGATATGGCGCTGAGAGCTGCATTCACTTTCAATCGCTTTTAGCACGTTTGGCTCGGTGAGATTCTTTCTTAAGTTTGAAAAAGCTTTTGCTGTACAAGAGACCTTATACTCGAGGTGGGCCCCGCCAACTTAGTCGCACGACGCGTCGTTTTGACAATTGCATGGCAATAGGACAGGTGTTTCGAACAAGCAAAATATTCGCTATTCTTAGGCTCCGTCCACACATTTTTTAATCCGCCAGTTTTTCTTTCCGAATTCAAAAATTTCCCCGTCCACACGTAGCGTTTTCATGGAGAGCGGATTAAAAAATATCCGGATTCGCTGCCGAATTCGCCGGATGCGTGTGGATGAAAGCCTTATCCGGAAAGAAAACGTTGCGGATTCAAAAATGTCAGGTCGGGGCCTTAGTGAGGAACCCCAGACGTCTCTATTACGACTCGGGGGATGATGGGAAGGCAGAGAACACAGAGTGACGCAAGCCGCGCCTTCCTGTCATCCCTCAAATCTTTGATAATAGACGACTGAGTGGAGTCATTGCTTGATGTAAGACTAAAATGGTCGCCCCATGAGAGATCCTTTATTTGTATTCGTACCGCAGCGTAAGAGGACTACATTCAATCAATTTTTTATCTGAATTTCTTTATACAAGCAAGGTTAATGTGGAATATACTAGAAAGGATAAAAGTAAATTATAGTTATCACAGTGGACAACCAATAAAAGGAGCGAGAAGAAAATCAAGGGGCATTTCAAATGACAAGTTTTCCAATTTGTCAATCATACAAATAACAGTGATTATGTGTGTTTTTAGTTCACTCTCAAGAAACATTGTACCTTTTTGGCAAATGTGATTGACTGTATCATTGTTGTCAGTGATGGTGTCTGGTCTCTTCAGTAGCCTGTCGACATGTCATCTAATGGAAGCTAGTGAGACAATCTCAGATAGTGCAGAATGCAATTGATAGCTCTGGCACGGTAGGTCTCAGAACCTCTGCCGGTTCCACTCCACTCAGTCCAAGTAATGGTAACAGGACTGAGTGGAGTCCAGTTCGGTCTGTAATCATACGAGTGATCACAAAATGACGATTTGTTTATCACGAGTATGATTACAGACCGAATTGGACGACACGAAGTCCTATTACCAATTAATCATAAAAATTACAATTCCTAGAAAAGAAGAATAGCCAAGTTATGTAAGAAAGGGAAAATTTGCATTAAAATACTGACAAAGGAGGTGTAAATGGTTTCATGTCGCTCTGAAATTGAGCTTGGTTAATTTAAACTACAACTTCGACTGTGATTGCTTGATTTAAACTACAACTTTCAATGTGATTGGCGCATTGAACTGTCCGATAACAAACTGTTTGATAAAAACTTGGCAGGTGAATAAGTGGAAAATAGGAGTTTTTTAAACCAATCACAATCGAGGAAATTGTAATTTTTATGATTATATAAGTAATAATCTTAGCAGTGTACTTGTTTCATGTGTGTACAGTATTTTCGAAAAATAACTTACAATTACTTTTTCTCTGGTGTTTTGCGTCGTTTCCGTTCATAATTTTTAAATTCAATAATACGTTGAAGCAGCAAACGTGACAATTTCACTTTTCACGCCAACTTTGTAACATGATACTTTTGTCTTCCTCGTGAAGGTATGTAAAATGAATCCCTCGTTTTCTCTAAAACACACGGAAGATGTGCTTGTTTTCTTTTTTCACTGCTGGAGGTAACTGGAAGAAAGTTAAAAATCTGATGAAGAAGTGGAAAAGAACGACTTTGTTTTACGCCGATGAACGAAAACTAAATAATTTTGTTACCAAATAGTCACGGAATACACTTTCTAATCCTGTTGCCACCTTTGTGGTTAACAATAAAACCATTCCCTACTGAGTTTGACTAATGGTCGTGGGTCGTGGGTAAAAGTCGTGGGTGTGGGTCGTGGGTGTGGGTGTGGGTAGAGTAAAAAAAAAATAATGAAAACAAATAATAATGAAATAATAATGAAAACAACAACAACAATAATTATTATTAATTATTACTTTTTATTGTTATTAATAATATTGTTTTTAATAATATTAATAATTGCCAACGAGCCCAGCCGAGCGAAGACGCGAGGCTGATTGCCAACGAGCCCACCCGAGCGAAGACGCGAAGCTGGCGAGGCGCCAGCATTATAGAGCCGTGCGTATTCGCTACTTGCACATAACCATAATCCTTTGCGTTTTGGGGGGGTAACCAGTAGAAGAAATGTATGGTATCGTGACAAAAATTAGTTCGGTGAGCTCGCAAAACTAGCTACTAAATGCACCAGAATTTACCAAAATCATGATAGGAGAAATTTGTACTAGTTTATAACTAAATGTAGAGAATTTTCAAACTAGCGTGTTCACTTTCAGTTTGACTTTGCCCATCATATTGAACTGAAAGTTCGACCGAGCAGCGATACATTCCAATACTGTTGATATTCAGGGATTGTGTGACGAACGTTACCTGCCGGTAAACGCGTTATAATTTTCTCTCGGTAATGTTTGCAACAGAAGAGAACCAAAAATCCGTTATGCTGTATTAATAAACCCCTTATTATAGCACAAATTATTCGCTCGTTGGCACTCTATCGATAGGTATACCTAGTAACTAAATGTAGAGAATTTGTTTTTTGTCCATACATCGTCTTGTAATTTTACAGACGATGTAAGGACAAAAAAAAAATTTGTCTACATTTAGTTATAAACTAGTACAAATTTCTCCTATCATGATTTTGGTAAATTCTGGTGCATTTTTAAGCAGTAGTAGCTGGTTTTGCGAGCTCACCGAACTAATTTTTGTCATGATACCATACATTTCTTCTACTGGTTACCCCCCAAAAACGCAAGGGATTATGGGTCATGTGCAAGTAGCGAATTGCGGAAAAAATCTCGAGTGTTTGTAAGGTAACATTCCTGTTGTAAGTGTAAGATTCCTGAGATTCCAGTTACGTAGGGAATAAGAGGTCGATTGTGACGTAGGGAATAAAAGGTCGATTGTTTTGCCGACGGACTAATCGTAGCGCGCTGAGATGGTGATATACCGCACACCACTGTGTATTTGAAATTCAAAGAGCGAAATGGTGAAACTCCTTTAAGAACGGGGAAATATTTTGAATGAATAATAAAGCAATTATTGAATTCGGCTTTCATAGGATATGAAGAATTCTGCAGATCTCGGAGGGTGTTATCCACAGAGGCCGAGGTGGATAACACCTTCATTGTTTTGCAGAATTCTTCATATCCTACGAAAGCCGAATTCAATAATTGCCAAATCGAAGGATAAGTACTGAGTTACTTTGGGACTCCTTCGTAACTGCATGTAAATCTGATTTATTTTTGTGTTTTCTGTTTCGTCTCATGACGTCTCATATAGGGTAGGTTTTTATATAGTTTTTAGATTATTTTAGTTTAGGTGTCCTTACTTAGTGGGAAACTGCTATCTTATTTGACACGTATATAAAGTTTATTATTATTATTATTATTATTATTATTATTATTATTATTATTATTATTATTACGTCTTAACATTATTGTTCTTTTTCTTTATTGTAAATAGAATTTTAACGTGAATAGCTTTGTAATAGTTAGCATTGTTGTCGTATATTGAGTTTTTTTTTTTTTTAAATTTGTAAACAACATGATATAATTTAAAATTGTATGATAATTCCTATTGTAATTTAAGGTCCTTTTTTGAATTTCTTAATAAAGTTATTATTAATATTGCTTATTATTACGTCTTGGCCATTACGAGGCTTCTTCTAAAAAATCAGCGATTAAGAAAAATATTTCATGAAAATTGCTAAATGACATTATAATATAATAATAATAATAATAATAATAATAATAATAATAATAATAATAACTTTATTTAAGTGTCGTATGTATTAAACACCGTTGTGCTAATTGGGGACACTATAAATAAATAAATAAACAAATATTTCAAATAGAACATAAACTGTTAGGAATCCCAACTGGTGGGAGGCTGACCACCCTCCTTGATTTGCAGAATTCTTCATATCCTACTCAGCCTCATTCAATAAATCCGAGCGTTTTGATTGGTTCTTCCTTTGTCTGATTTCGCCAAGGATTTCGCCATACTGACCGTTTGCGTAGAAACGGTCATAAGCTTTGTATTTTTTGTTTTCGAATGCCGGCAAATTCAAAACAAACTATTATTATCATTATTATTATTTTTGCTATTGATATTTTTAACTTTACCCACACCCACACCCACGACCCACACCCACGACCCACGACTTTTACCCACGACCCACGACCCACGACCATTAGTCAAACTCTTCCCTACTGGTTTGTTGAAAAACGCCTAGACAGCAAGCGATCAGAATTGTCTACTTTTCTTGCAGTGCGTGATCGTGGTATTTTTTTTTTTCACATTTTCAGTCGTTTCCAAACGATCTTGATATTAGCAGACAAGTCAGAACTTAAAGAAAACGTTGATCAAATAGGCGTTGCCAATTATTGACAGATTTATTTGATGACAAGAATCGTGATTGACATACATTATACATTGATTAAAAGCGTTAGGTTGTTGTAGAATCGAAGCGAGAAAGAAATTATTTAGTTTGTCTGTAAAACCCGCTTACCTGGAGAATCTGTCTGGTAAACCCGCTCACCTGGACTCTGCTAACCCGTAAAGTGCGACTGTTGTAACTACCCGCCACAGAAGTAAGTTTGAACTGAAGTTCTGAATTTAGCTACGTGATAAAGCCTAATTTATTTGCGTTTGTTCTGATTGTGAATTATGAATGTATTTCTTTTAGATCGAATAATTATTAAACCTTGGCTTGATATTATGCGGTTTGTGGTGGTCTTTCGAGCTAACCAGTTCAGATCCATGTGCAACAGGTATATGGGCTATGTAGGTATGTGCCGCGGGATAGGGTAGGGTTTTTGAGGTTCTTGATCCTAAATAGGATATCATTCTTGCCCCTGTTGGCATTGTGTTCCCAGTGAGATCCTTAAATAGGGTGCCTAAATTCTACCAGAGCGAAAATTGCAGTACGTAAATGCCCAGCTAAACGAAAAACAAATGATCTGTTAAGACTGAACCTTCGGTTAACTTCCAGCGCTACACAAACGAAATAAAGCCGACCTGTGCACGCTATTCGTAATGCTTGATTTTCACTTCCTCAAATAGGGTCAGGGTTTAAGACCCTTTGCGGCACACCCCTGTCCGAAATTTACGGAAGTACCTTCCCCCCCAGGTAAGTGGGACGCGTCAAATCCCGAATAGAAATTTCCATGGGGATGCGCTCGTTCCATTACCACGACTTTTTCCCGGAAGGGGGGATCAAAGACGATCCAAGCCAAAAGGCCTGGAGCTAGTAACAATAGCAAATGGAACGCACATCTTCCATTCGGAAATTCCGTTTGGGATTTTTGGTCTACCTTTCAAGAAATCCCGTCAGTTGTATCGAGAAAATTTCTGTTCGGGGAGACATAATCAATGGGTACTTGCCATTTGTCAGAGTAAAACCGGTTGGAATGACCGTTGAATAATGCTAAGGGTTTTTCCAAAACCAGCAAACCAACCGAACGGGATGGCGCTTACCATTTGCAATTTGATTTCTCGTAATTGTTTTCGGCTGATGAAAGACTAGAAACTGGAAAATTTAGGAAATGGTAAGGAAATTTCCGCAGATCCGTTCCGAACGGGAAAACAGGACTACCTCTGGAGGTAGTCTACAATTTCCGAACGGATTTTCCGGAAAGTTACTGTTCCATTTGGTGGTTCGACTATAGTCGACGGGCAACCCTAAAACCCTGGAATCCTGATTCAGGAAAAACCGGAAACCGGAATCCGGAATAAAAAATAAAGCAAACTAAAGTTCTTCAAATACACAAGAGTTCAAGTTGTATATTTCTCGCCTGGAAATGTAAAAAGGTCAATAAAAAAGGGCTTCAAGGCACAACTGTTTCAATTCAATATTCGTGCAACCGTAGGCGAGGAAGCAGCGTGGCCAAGTGGTTAGAGCGCCGAATTTGAAATCCGTAGGTCAGAAAAGCCCCAATGGGGAGTGTCGGGGCCTGATTACATGAGCCGGGCTTGCCCATTTAGCCGGGCTGGTGTCAGTTTGCCGGGATCTCGGGACGTTTGTTAAACGCCATAAAAATCAACTTCGCGATTACATGACAACTGGGCCAGCCCGGTTAGCTGAGATCCCGGTATCGCGGTGCCGGGATCCCGGCTAACCGGGCTGAGATTTTTCCATGTAATCGCGTTTGTCGGGCCAGCCCGGCTCATTAGCCCTTCGTCACACCAAAATCAAGCTCGCTCCGGTCTCCCGTGGTTCATCGCATCAGCCATCAACCGGGCTAGCTCGCCTCATGTAATACCTGGTTGAAATTCATCCCGGTACACCGAAGCAGCCCGGCTATCCGGGTCAGCCCGGCTCATGTAATCAGGCCCTCAAATTACGTATTCATACACATACCGTTATTCCTTGTGAGGGCTATGAATATACGAACCTAGAGTATCGCGCGTCATAATTTGACACTAACTACCCAAAAAAAAACGACTAAAGTGCGCTTGCTTGTAACTGCCACGTTGTTAACTGATCTGCATGTAATTTGGCAGAGGTATAATTTCTTCGTATCTTGTACATACAGAACAAGTCAGCAAATGTCATAGAGAAGGAACATTTCTATTAATAATCAATTAAGGGGTAACTAGTAATTATTTTGCTTTCCACCCTGTCCTGCCCAAGTAGTCTAAATCCTTGGTACTAACGGTAGCGGGAAATGGTCCGTTTATGTTCGCGTGGGCCTGGAATCTGTTTTAAACAAAGATGGAGGATCGAGGCTTGAACTGTGTTATGAGAAAGAAACCTTTATCATGTGGGGAATGAGAAAGGATAGCCCACACCGTCTCGTCTTCACTAGATTTTATTCTTCTCCTTTTAGCTCCGCGCTAGATTTCACAACTCTTCAACTCGACCGAACCAAAAGATTTCTTTTTCTAAAAGCTCTAAACACAAAACAATTGTTTCTTATCGTCGCGGCACACCTTAGTTAAAAAACGCTGATTGGTTAGACACCAATCTTCCAGACATAACAATAACAAAGATTTCCGGAGAAACATTCCACGATCACTGTTTGATATCTATGCTATTATGACTGTTTCCGACAATCAAAAAAGTTTGAAGAATAACTCGTCTTGCGTTGTGCTCACTGGTAAGTTTCATAACAATACTTTTAAAAGATTTCGTAAAATAGCTCAACCCTTCAACCCTTCTTTATTAGACATTACTGAAGCGAATTTTTCTGTCATCATTCTCAATTCCGGATTCCGGATTCCGGATTCCAGATTTTTTCGGTTTCCGGTTTCCGGTTTCCGGTTTCCTGGTTTTAGGGTTGCTCATAGCCGACATGCTCTCAACCAATCAGCATTCTGAAAGTTTTGTACGGTTCAGGGGAAGACGAGGTGTGTTATTTCCTTTGTGAGTTCGTCCTTTTAGATTATGGATTTTTCGATGGACTTTATTGGGAAAATTGCGGCATTCGAACATCTATGGATTGCAACACTCATTGGAGTGGTTCTGTTGGTCGCTTGGTGAGTTTGCACACAGCACCCTTGAACGAGCGTGACCCAAATCTCGTGATCGGTCAGTAAAACCGGGGGTAAAAATGCAACGGGTATAACGCAGATTGCAGACTTTTTACCTAAATTGTGTTCTTATTTTGCATTATCGAAAGCTAACCGTATCCAGGCCAAACTGAGCGTTATTCACTAATCGGTTATTCTGAAAACCCACCGACTGAAAGTCCTAAACTGCATGCGTTTCTCAAAACTCTCGAAACGTTTCGGGCCCAATTTTGGGTGCCCGTTTCCAGGTACCGTTTCGTATCTATAGTCAAAGACAAGCTATCGGTCCCGAAAAGTCGTGGGACTTTCCAGAAACGGCCCCTGATCGCAGATCAGTTATAACTCATTTTGGTTGTTTGGTTTGTTTTGATTCAGTGTAAATCCATTGTTCTGGAGATGCGCTGGGAATATATAATTGGCCTGTTTTATTTTTGGGCTGCTTTCAAAGTCTTCAAAGGTGGGCCGTTTTCGGACGTTAAGGTAGCTCCCTAGAGTTATTACGAAACACCCTCCCTAAAAAGCGCGAGTTAGAATAGGAAACGAAGTTAATTTCACTTAAAGTTTTTCCCTTGGCGATTTACCAGTATGGCTACTGTTAAAATAAGGCTTATGTTTTTGGATTAAGGCAGTTACCATGGTAACATCTCACCTAATGACAGGCAGATATATTCCTCATTTTGACCTAAACTCCTTAATATTTATACTTTCCTTCGGTGAAATTTTTTCATACTTAGCTACATCATGGAAATGATATTGCCTGACATTTTGAACTGGTGAAAAGTCAAGGTTGTTCAGTTTTTCCTATATTCTGTAATTTGTCATTATTCTAAATATATGAGATTAGCTCTGACAGATTTTAACAACAATAGGGCATTTTAATGGAATTGTATGTGGTTACAACTGAGCCAAATTTAAAAAAAATTCACCAAAGGAAACGCGAGAAAATTAGCATTTATTTTAACACGTGACGTCACAAAAATCAGAAAAACGTGTGGTATCGCGCGTGGGTATTCATTTAGGCGCGCAGTCGGGTGACGCCATGTATCACATGCGAGAATTAGAGCTCTTTTACCGGTTATTTATAGAGCTCTTTTGTCATATTTTGTCATAAACACATGAACCTTAACCACCTTAACCGTTTTCCGATATGTCTGCGTAACAATCCCGGCATACCAACACGTCCCAACCAGTGTGGTTCCTGTATTTTAAAATCAGTTCTTTTTTAAGGAAGCAATTTCTGAACATCTCAACAAATTTGCCAATCATATGTTTTAATGCTCGTCGCCACAAAAAGGCAAGATTTATTGGCCTAGTTCTCCATTCGATCATTGCCGTGTTGATGCTGTACTGGTTGTTGACAGGAATGATAATTGTTATATTCTTGTATAGCTGTGAGGTTTCATTAGTTAACACTAAATGCATGCTATAAGCTATTGTTTCGTTCAATTGGTTTATTGCAACTGGATTAATAGGGCATTTAGCTTAAACAACTAATTGTGGACACTATAAAGCAACATTTAAATATGGAAAGGGAGGCACGGTGGCCTCATGGTTAATGCGTTCGACTCCGGAGCGAGCGCTCCGGGTTCAAGCCCTGGCCTGGGACATTGCGTTGTGTTCTTAGGCAAGACACTTTACTCTCACGGTGCCTCTCTCCACCCAGGTCTATAAATGGGTACCGGCGAATTTAATGCCGGGGGTAAACTTCCAGGGGGGAGTAGAAATATTCCTAGTCGCTTCATGCCACGGAAACCGGGATAAGCTCCGGCCTGATGGGCCACTTGGCTCGTATGCAGACTTATTACCAGGGTGTTCCTTACCATGGTGTTCAATTCCACATCAGTTGTGTTGTTTTTATAAAATAACAAAAAAAGCGATGGGAACAGAATGGAATATCCATTCAAGCAGAAGTGGAAGAACCAACACAATGCTTGTTTTCACACTCTCTGATTACAGTTTCATAACAAAATTTTCGAGACACCCCATCATGATGCATGGGCAACAGCGTAACAAATTACAGGGTTGGATGGAAATGGATGGATTAAGAATAGAACTCTGAACAATAATGAATAGCAACACACAAGCATTTATATTTAACAAGTCATATTATGTGCCTGGTCCTTTAAACTTATTAAGTAATAATGTGGCAAGGGTAAATTTGAAGGTAGCTACAGTCAAACCTCTATTAAGTGGCCATCTCCCCCTGTTAAGAGGTCACTATTTAAATTCACGAAATTTGCTTCACAAATTTATTATATATTTTGACCTTCATTATGCGGTCATGTCTATGAAGTGGACATTGTCACCATTTGGACTTCCAAATTGGCAAGTATTTGTTATTATAATTCACCCCTGTTAAATGGTCCCCTTGCTACCAAATCACAGACAACCGTAACTGACTTTTTCACTTCATGTTAAATGAGATACCAAAACTGGCAATGATCTGCCTTAAGGCAACAATGCTTGATACTTGCCTTACAAACAACATTACTGTAAAATCTGTTGGCTAGTGCATGAACTCCTTAGAACATCTAGCCACTTATATTTCATGTTGACTGTACTTATAAGGTTTTCTAACACCTTGAAACATACATTTCCTGATGTCAACTGCCGACGGGACAAACTTTGCCCCCAGGTTTTGAGTGTGGCCTGGTGTAAATACCCGGGGAGGGGAGGGACTCCGGTATAAAAAGGAAGAAGGTGCTCATCCAATATCCTGAATATCCTGGACACCAAGATCCTGTTTTGAGGGCTTAGCTTCAAATTTTTTCTCCAGTAAGAGGTACCAATTTTTTTAAAATAACACATCTCCTCTCGTATATTTTTGGCTCGATACCCTAAAAGGTACCACAAAAGCTTCAGCTGCGGCGGGTCTAAAACGCAGGTCACGGGTCACGGGTCACGGGTCACAGGTCACGGGTCACAGGTCACGGGTCACAGGTCACAGGTCATGGGTCACAGGTCACAGGTCACGGGTCACGGGTCACAGGCTACTGATAATTAATTTTTTACTTTAATGAAGTAAAGACATTAAGACAAATAAAGATAATGGAATATCCTTTTTTCGTAACACAACAATAGTCGCACTACATACATAGATGTAAAAAACGAATTAAGCCTCAACGGTCAATCCCATATAGAAAACAACGTTAATAAGGTACATTTTTATAGATTTTTTATCTACAAGAGCAACGGACTATGGAACTACATCGATAAGTAACCGATATGAAGTTGGGACTTAACTTTACTAACAATGGTAACGGATATAAAATTTAAACAACTTTGTGACCTAAAAATATAAAACAAACAGCGGTGATAAACATATTAAAAACGTTCATTTTCTAACCTTGACGTTTCGTATGGTAGCCAACATACATTTTCAAAAGTGTAAGCGTTACAAATTTTTTGGAAAGCTTTTTATACTGTATAAATGGGGGTCTGGAACCTAGACAGAAAACATCTGCAATAGAAATTTAAGACGTTTCAAACGGAAACTGTCTGTAAAGGGACAATGAAAAGGCTTTCTTAATAGAGTAAAAGCTTTTCACTGCTGACATTGGCATTCAAAACTGGCTCTAACTCTTGAATAAACAAAGTCTCCTTAACTTGACAATGGTAATCAGTCTTGCCGGATGCCAAAATGTCAAAATGGTCCCAGTTGATATTGTGACCAGTTGTTTTAACGTGATCAGCAATTGCAGAAGAGTGATCGTGTTTTGAAAGGGCCTTGAAATGTTCCGTTTTCCGGTCGTGAAGTCTTCGCTTCGTTTTCCCAATCTAAAAATCGTTGTAGTCCCAGCAAATAGCTTTGTTGACTAGCAGGCCCCTGTCCGGGTTTAATTGGTCATAATGTGCCCTATTTCATACATTTTCTATTAAGATTATCTTACCACGTAACTAGAGCAATCCATATCCATGTCGACACCAACGGCAGCTCGCCAGCGCGCAATGGTAGATAATTCACCGAGTGTCGAGGCTTGGCACTACAGGGGCTTTTTAGGTGGGGCCATGAGAGGTAATATTGGTAATTGGACGTTTTAATGTGACGTCATCATTTCCAAAATTACATATTACCAGTCGTTATAAAATTCCTTTAAAGTTTCATCAGATATAAGACCCCACTCGACAGAGTTCATTTTGTAATAGAGTACTGGTACGTTTGATTATTCAAGTTGATGCGTTGCGCGACATTATTTCTGGCTCGCGCGTAGGTCACAAGAGGAGTTATCGCTCAAGTTTCTGCTAAAAGAACAGTTCTTATAATAGAGGACTTGTTACTTTCAATGTGTCGAAGCTGTAGAGAGCGTTTCTTTTGAATAGCAAAATTCAATGAGAGATGTTTCTGTCACGCGCGAAAAAATATTGGCGAGGTCGTTTACATGTCAATCATCTATCATTTTCTCAGAGTCTGGACTTGATTTATAGAATGGTTTCGATTTATATTTTCGATGGCGCAAAAACCAGCAATAAAAAGAATAATTAAAAAATATGTTGTACAAAAATAAGAAAAATTGAGATGGCCCGTTAACTACCGTGTAACGCTAAATTTTTGCGGCAGTCTCTTTTTGCTAATCGGCGTTTTTTGTATTTTGCAGAAACTCATTTTAGCAATTGTAACAGACTGATTTTCTTGCTGTGTATTAATTTTTGCGATTTATGGGAAGTCCGGCTGAATTAAAATCAAAACATTTTTGCATTTTTCTTAAAACTGTATGCAATTGATAAGTGAAACAACATATAGAGATGTGAAACACACTAATCCAGTAACGAGTTTCATTTTATCACAATCAAATCGTGCTTTTGTGATGTTTGTATGTATAGTTTGCATGTGTACTATAGATGTTTGTATGTATAGCTTCGCAAGTGGAGAAAATTTTTCCGGATTGTAAAAAAACCTCAAATTTTGACCCGTGACCCGTGACCCGTGACCCATGACCTGTGACCCGTGACCTGTGACCCGTGACCCGTGACCTGCGTTTTAGACCCGCCGCTTCAGCTGTGGACCTCTTGAAGTTTAACACCCTAAGAGATACCAAAACTGCTTTTTAACGGCTAAAAGGTACGACAAGCACCTCCATCCTTTTTATATTGGAGTTCCCTCCCCACCATGGCAAACACGGGCTGAAGGAGACTATTGAAAGCAGTTAGTTTTCTAGTTTGTTTTCAATGAAACTTACACACTGGCTAACAGTGAAAGAGTTTGAAATTGCAAAAGTACTTAACAATCACAAGGGGTAAAACACTAGTTCTTCATCTTAATTGCAACTCCTCAGGGGTGTTCCCAACATTTTTTGTTTGTTTTCCTGCTGAATGTGTGCTTCTGGATAATAAAATTCACTTTCACTCTCACAACTTTCATCATCAGCTCATATAGCCTACATAGTTTAAAGTGAACAGTAACTCTGCTAACAAGCCAATCAAATTCCAGGATTATTGATTATGGATTATTGATTATGGATTATTGATTATGGATTATGGATCTTGGACAATTGAGATGCTTGAGAAAAAAATAATCAAGCTTCTGTAGTTTTCATGTTTTAACTGAATCTCCAGATTTCAGTGTTGCGCGCTCTTTCAGTTTGTTTCATATTGCTGTGGTAAGAACTCCATTGCGCCCAGAAAAAATAGGCTCTTCATGTTGTATATCTGAATGTGATTCTAGGTATGCAGTGGCACCCTTTTCTACCTTTAAGAAATTGGGCATACCTGGTCCTGCCCCATGGCCATTCGTTGGAAATGTTCCTGAAATGAGCAAGAAGGTATTTTATGACTTCATTGATATTTGAGAATGAGTGAAAGTGTGCTGGAAGGGTTTACATCTTGGCTTTCTTAGCCAAAGAAAGTGCAAAGCAATTAATGTATATTATAGCAGAGTATTATAATAATCAACTTCACTATGAATGACTGTATTTTCATTAGCACAAGCAGGTATTGTGTCACTGTATCACTCAAGTTGCAGTTTGTCAGTTGCAACATTTAACACCCTCAGTTGGCCACTGGCAATGGTAATGCTGGTTATTGATTGACAATGTCAGGCAGTGTTGCTTACCCTTGTTCTTCTTGATCCTGTTGAATGGTCTTCCCCTTGCCCATCATGACTAGAACCATGTACCTGGCAGATGAAGGAATGATGGCACCATTTATCTTCATTCATTACAAATTCAAACAAATTTGTCCTTT
>OZ026596.1:47003302-47023302 GCA_964020085.1 Micromussa lordhowensis
AGTGGACAATGGCTTTTATTTACCTTTCTGAAGATTGCACCTTTAATTCACCAATCATGTGACATATTGTGCAAAAAGCTGGAAAAAATTGCCGAGTCAGGAGAAAAAGTAGAGATGTGGAGGTGAGAACAACTTTTATTAGTTACTAATTAAAAGTAAAAATACCAGCAATAATCTGCTGTAATTTATGTACCCTTGTAAAATAAGGACTGGGATCTTGGCAGGATCCCGCGGCAATCTTGGCCGAATCCCAGTAGGATCCTGACAAGATTCCCGCCAGGAAGGGAAATTCCCGGTGGCCAAAATCTCGCCGGGATCCTGCCTGGAATCTCGCCAAGATTTGCAGCATGAAGGGAAATTCTTGCCGACATTCACTACAGGAAATGTGGCAAGATTTTGGTCATGCTGCAACAGATGTGTTTTAAATAAAGCTAGGTTAAAGCTTCCCAGTGTTTACATACTGGAGAGTAGTTAAAATAATTAAAAACATACACATATAGCCTTACGGTGGTTCAATTTAATACTATTTAAAGTGGTACTATTATCAAATTTTTACCCCTTGGTTTTTTAGGTGTATCACGTAGAATCCTAGGAAAGAATAAAAACACTGTTTACCGTTTACAAATATCTAATATAAGAATAATAATAATATCCGTGAGATTAATATTGGAGAGACTGAAATTAAGGTGCTGCAGTATCCAGATGATACAACTGTGTTCTTAAAGATGATTGCTTGTTGAAGAGTTTGTTGGATGTTATTAATAGCTTTGAAAAAATTTCAGGTTTAAAAATTAATATATCAAAGTCTGAATGTACGGGCGTAGACGCGAGTTGTGGTCGCCAGGGAGGTTTTTGTGGACTTAAATGGCCTGAATGTCCAATGCTTAGGAGTCTATTTAACTTATGATTATGATGAATTCATCAAGATGAATCACAAACAGCGACTCAAGAAATTAGAAAATACGGCCAACTGGTGGAAGGGAAGGGGTTTAACTCTATATGGCAGAGCACAGATAATTAATTTGCTTCTTTTGCCTAAGCTAATTTATATAGTGACCATGTTTGCAGTACCAGAGGAGGTTATCAAAGATATTAATAGGATTGTTTTTAAATTTTTGTGGAGAGGTCAAGATAGAGTTGTAAGAACAGCCATGATTAATTCTTATGAAAATGGAGGGTTAAGGGTTCTAGACTTTGAGACTTTAGTAAAATCTGTTACTGGCTGTCTTGGTTCAAAATGTTATTTGCTAGTGAAAACGCTGGCTGGAAGTGTTACCTCACTCAACTGCTTAAACCTTTTGGAAGTCTTTTTCTTTTGTACTGTGACTATGATCCTAAGGATTACAATATATCAAATCAATTCTATGCTGAGTTGATCCAGTTTTGGGCCGAGTTTAGGAATGCCTTCTCTGATAAGGACAATAAAAGTTCAATCATATGGAATAATAAAAACAAAAGGATAGATGGCACACCTGTATTTTTATAAAACATTTTTTGAAAAAAAAAAGACATCGCCAATCAGTCAACTAGGCTTATCAAAGAACAATTTAGATTCACTGGATGTTAAACAATAAACGAACATTAGTTGTAATTTCTTAGAGTGGTCTGGTTTAAGATCGGCTATACCATCCCATAGTTTATCTATAAACATGCCGATCATATCTAGACGAGCTTGAACTTTAATGGGGATGAATTGCTGAGTGCTCTGATGTGTTCTATAGGAGAAAGATAAGGTCTTTGTTGACTTTCGAGTGTATAGAGCCCTTCTCTGTTTTTAAATTTCTCTATGATTTTAATTAGATGTCCAAAAATCAGGGCTTCAGCGGGATTTGAACCCTTCATAGCTCAGTTCGTAGAGCATCGCACTGGTATTGCGGAGGTCACAGGTTTGAATCCCGTTGAAGCCCTGATTTTTTTTCAGGCTTCTTCTTTCCAGTTGCTTAAATTGGAAAATATACTGCAATGATCATTTCTTCACTTCCATGTACAACCGCAGTTCATGTATGAATTATTTTGTATATACATCACATCATTTCATTCCTCACGGGAAGATATGAACTCAATAAATTGACCTCGCTCCCAATGTGTGGCTTCATAGCTCAGTTGGTAGAGCATCGCCCCGGTATCGCGGAGGTCACGGGTTCGAATCCCATTGAAGGCCTGATTTTTTTCAGGCTTCTTCTTTCCAGTTGCTTAAATTGGAAAATATACTGCGATGATCATTCTTCACTTCTATGTACAACCGCAGTTCATGTATGAATTATTCCTTATATACATCACATCTTTTCATTCCTCACGGGAAGGTATGAACTCAATAAATTGACCTCGCTCCCAATGTGTGCCTTCATAGCTCAGTTGGTAGAGCATTATTGGCAGGAATTTCTACGCAAGAATATTTTCTTGGCAAGAATTTAGTTCTCGCCAGGAATACTTGCAAGATTTTGCTTGACAGAGATTTTTTTCTTGGTGGGATCCCAATGAAGACAAATTTCTCGGTGGGATTCTTGAGCACTGAGATGTGCAGCTGGAATATTTCCAGAGAAGGATCCCACCCGGAAAACTGGCCACCTTGGGTGGGATCCCGATACCAATTTTACATTAAGGGTATTGATTATGTATGTTATCAGGATTGAAAATGTGTGTTGTACGTGGTATCTTTTGCATGAGTGAAAACAGTAGCAAGAAGACGTTTTTCTACTAACTTATGTCACTGTTGCATCACTAATCTGACTGCCTCACTATCCTATATTATGTACAGGCCATCAGTTGGGTGGGAAATTGACTGTCAATGCACCCTCAGCGACCCAGAGGCTGCTAGTGATACTTTTGGGCGAAAGTTTACTTAAAGAGCAGAAGAGCCCCTGTGTACTTCTTCTTACTGAACCAGTTCCAGATTTGTTTGAATTCCATCCCGCTGATTGCCAAGAAAAATATTTTTCTGGCCAACCAGTGAGGAGGTCCACCCCGGCGAAGAGTCACCTTCTTACATGAAGTGGTTTTCTTCATCGATTCGTCGTGGTTGCTTGGCTACACAACCGAGGAAATCACAAGCTGTAACATAGGTGCTAGGAAAAAATACTCCTTGATCAATTTTCACAACAGGCTTATGTATACAATTTCTACACGGTCTGTTGTTTTTCGTCGTGCGGAAAGCTAGTCAAGTACACAACGCGGCTTATTACTTCTCCTCGACTGTTGAACAGCTTTTGAAACTTTCCATGATATGCAAATCTCTGTTCCATGGGATTCAATGCAATAACTTGGTCTATGAGTGAAAGGGTTGATGTAACATTTTCGTGCAAAATCTTAAGTACCCTCTAAAGAAGCCACCATTGAGGCTCACTTAACCAGTAGTTATAAATAAAAAGGAGAAAAATGTTATTTTGATGTGTCTGTTGGCTTTTAGACATAACTTCATAATTAATAGTACTATGAAAATGGAATATCCCCTTTCCTAGCAAACAAATCAATGTACTTATCAATTAACAGCTGTGTGTAACTAACTTGTCACAAACAACAGCAACAGTATTTGGCCCTGAATTTCTTCTGTACAACGTAGCGAATTCCCCTTTCCATTCAGTATTTCTTTATCACTCATTTTGTTTTCCCCTATATTCATCCAGCCCCACAAATTCTCAGTGGCCTGAGGTCCTTCACCTGGTCCTCAACAATCGATATAACAGGGGTTGATTGATCTTGGAGGGGGGGGGGGGGAGTGGATTGATTTTGAATAAGCAAACAAAAAATGAAATAACTTGTGAATATTGTAGCAGAAATATGAAGGAAAAGCACTTCATTGTAATTTTTATGTTGTAGTATTGCTTGTGAAGACTTAGATGATCATCGCATACACAACTTAAGCAGTTGTGAAATTAAAGCCTGAAAAAAAATCAGGCCTGCACGGGATTTAAACCCATGACCTCTGTGATACTGATGCAGTGCTTTACCAACTGAGCTATCAAGCCAACTGGGAGCTGATCATGTTGTGAGTTCGTAATATACCTGTAGATGGCGAATAATGCAAATGAATATATGAAAGAAATTAGATTTGAACTGCAGAGAAAGATGTGAAGACATGATTGATCATCGCAGTTATATACACAACTTAAATAGTTGTGAAATTAAAGCCTGAAAAAAATTCAGGCCCGAACATGGAAACTTTCAGTATTTTGGAAAACTGGTCATTGAGGAGAGGTGGTTGCTTACAAGAGGTCGTCACAACCAGAGGTTTGACTGTATGTCCCTGAGACATCAAATAATTTCCTAACCAGTGCTAACCAGCATATTAAAAAGACATTGAAGTTTAACTTTTTCTTGCAAATTTAGAGTAAAATATTTTATGTGTTAAAATTAAAAACTGAAAATTGCTTAGTGTACAAACCACTGGCATAAATCATCAGGCCAACAAAACATAATTATACATGTTGTGCCTGTTTTCTGTAAAAAAAATTTACATAAATATATCTAAACATTTCTTTTCATACATCTAAATGTTGTTTATGATTCTCATAAGCAGTGAGTTGCTGACGTGATTTCATGTTAAACAGGACTTATGGAAAGTTTACAATGGAAGTGATATTAGCTTCAGCTTTTGGTGTCCAAGCGGACATACAGACAAGTGCTGATGAGCTTTACACGTCCAATGCAGAGAAACTCTTTCAACAACCTGGATTTTCAGTCTTTTTGAGTAAGTCTGCACTGACAGTGTTTGAGTGATTCCTAGCTGTTGCATGATGGACATACTTTCAGCCCTAGCACATCTCTGCTTAACCATCTCAACCATCAATTTGGAATATTGGTAGTATTTTGGTGGTTGTATTGGGGAAGCTACATGTTTTTTGATGGTCAATTAAGAAAATAAAATTGGCAATCTAGTTAATCCAGATTTCAATCATACCTTAATTTTGGAATGCCCTATGGCTTTAGGAACTTTGCTGTAAGTTGTTGAATAGTGCAGGATTGGGCAACAACATGCTTCACTGGTAATTAATCCTTATTATTATTTTTGTTTTGATGAATTAATGTAGTGGTGGTCCCGTTTATGAAGCCTGTGCTTCAGTTGGTCGACAGTCTTTTTGTTCGTTCTTCTGCAACTGAAGCATCAGCATCTACAGCCTTTATTATGAAAGCTGCGGAAGAGGTGTTGCACTTGAGGAGGGAGAGTGGAGTATCACAGGTATGCCTTTAAATGGCGTTAGTTGTATATTTTTGTTGTATAATTCTATAGCTGTTAATGAAACGTGAGTCTGTACGTTTTGCCAAAATGGCCCACACAGAGAGGTGCCAACCTAAAGAAACTCAAATCATGAAGGTACCTCTTTTCAATAGGATGCTTTATTTTCTATCTTGGGCAACTGACCAGTATTTTGTCTGATTGCCAGCTACTCCCATATTGACCACTAATTGCCACTCAAGCTCTGTTTTGCTCTTAACAGTTTCATTGCTGCACAAGCTGTCTTTTGCCTTTCTGTTTTGCAGAGGAAAGATCTGTTGGAGCTGATGTTGCGTGCAGAAGTAACTGACAAAGATGGTAAACCTGTGAGTAAACTGAGTGACGATGAAGTTCTGGCACAATCTTTTACATTCATCTTAGCTGGATATGAGACAACAAGCAATGCTTTGGCCTACACAACATACTGTCTAGCTTTGAACCCTGACGTGCAAGACAAACTCATTGAGGAAATTGATGAAGCTGTTGTAGACAAAGTAAGTAAACAAATATACTGGTATATCAAACAAATTATATTTACAATGCTAAAAAAATTAAAAGTAAAAACACCAAACATTTTCAACACTAAGTGTTAAAAACATTCAGGGTTTTTATATACTGTGCTATTTTTGTGACTGCAGTGAAAATATGTCTGTTTACTGATAAGTTATTTGCGGGATCTTGTTTTGCAGGAAACTGCTGACTATGAGACAGTCCAGAATTTGGAGTATTTGGACATGGTGTTGTGTGAAGCATTGCGTCTGTATCCACCTGCTTTCAGGTATATCGACCAGTTTACCTTATTATCTGACTTTGCTTGAAAGTCATTCCAGCTTTTCATATTTCTTCCCACACATAGAATTCTATTACCTCTAGGTCATTGCGGAGGAGTGGTAAATTTGTTTGTAGCTTAGCAAAGAACTATTAATGGGTTAACATTAAACAAAAAAGATAAAAAGTTTGCATAAACAGTAAATTTTTTAAAACAATCACCGGTAAAACATTCCTTGGTTGAGAATTTAGGTTGTATTATAAGCTTTTGGCTGCCGACCTACAGCCTTTGACAAATGATCGAAAAGGCAAAACTTTTATGAAAAATTTGTTAGTTTGCATTTGTTGTTATTTTCCACTAAACTATCCAGTAAAAAATAAACTATCCACTAAACTATATCCTATTACAGTTTTCACTTATGTTAGGCAAATTACTGCTCAGTAGTAAACAGAGTCCTGCTTAAATCAATATGCTCTCCCTTCTTTTCGGATCATTCAGATTTGGACGCATTTGCAGTGAAAGCTGCACATTAAATGGTGTGCACTTTCTTAAGGATACAATGGTAATAGTTCCTGTTTACCATCTTCACCGTGACCCAGAGTATTGGCCAGATCCAGAGACCTTTGATCCTGAAAGGTACACTTCGAATCCACAGGATTGTGAGACCTATGCTGTTCGAACAGTCAAAGTTGACCATAAGGGGTGTACCATTTGATTTTTGAAGGTGTGGGAGTTGGGTGATTTGTTATAGACATGAATCTTATTTTTTATAATAACCTTTTCATGCACTAGTGTTTGTTTTCATATCATATATGCATGATGTAAGTCAAATGGTCCCCCCCTAACCACGTTCATGATCAACTAATAGAGAAACAAGTATGAATTTCGTAATAATAGGCCACTTTCAATATATCAAAATTCAGCTTGATAGTGAGGTCTAGAGGACACAAACAAAAGAAATGAATAAACATGGCCTTTCAATTTCCTCTGTTTGTATCCTCTAAGCCTCGCTGCCAACCTGAATTTTAATATACATATCGAAAGTGGTGTATTGAATTAAGCACCTGTTTTAATTTTTGGAGATGAGGAGGGGGGGTGCTCATTTGAGGGAGCCACATGGGGCGAATTTGAGAATATTTGGGAAATTTGAGAAATATTTGAGAAATATTGAAGCAGTGTTCTTCAAACTTGGCAACACAATGTACATCACAAAAAAACAAATGACACCCATAGTGTTGTTGCCATGGAAACTCTCTTGGCTCCAGTCTCTTTCTGTCAAAAGCCAAATTTTAAAGTGGGACAGAGGGTCCTACTTGGAACATACATGGTTCCCATATTGTCTTAACTCTCATTGTTAGATCGGCTGGAGTAGATGGTCCTTGGTTAAGACAAAAACTGGGAATTTCAGTTTTAATTAAGACAGGACCAGCGGCAAAAATGCTGTCATGGCAACAAAAGGTGTCATTTTTGCTCATGGATGTTACGTAACATCCATGAGTGTAGGGGGCAATCGGATGGCACTCGATCACTCACTCACTCGATTCTGATTAATTTATTCATTAAACCGGATTAAATTGTTTCTCCCAACCCTCCCCTGCTTAGTATGGTTCTTGTCCTAGGCACTTCGTGGGGTAGGTTCAGCCAGGAGCCCATCACTAGGAGCTTTCAACTCCAATAGTAAGCCTATGTCACGGCATTTTTACAGACCGGTCTATTTTTAGACTTCTTTTCCTGCAAAATAAGTCAGTTCCGTTCTACACGAGCGCGCATCGGTAAGGGAAACAATGGCGGCTTTTCCTTTTAATCTTCCAGTGAAAATGCCGAAGTCAATTAAAGAATCAAGTCCGTGCTTATGATTTGTCACTGTTGTCCCTGCGGGAGTCTGAATTCGCGGTAAATTCAAGCTAAAAATAGACAGGTCTGTGAAAACGCCGTGACAGGAATATGGGGTAGTTGCTGGCTCCTAGTGATGGGCTCCTGGTTCAGCAGGTTTTAGCGGGGTACTAGAAAGACGAATTTTTTGTCCGACAACATGGAGTTCATACATATGGCAGCTAATGAGGCACGAAGATGGTTTTTGGTTCAACTCGTGGAGTTGTAAAATTGAAATTTATCAAGCTAAGCAGCAGTAGCTGTAACAAATGGACATGGAAAGACAAGAAGCAAAGCGCTCGTCAAAAACCCATGTGTAAATTTATATTGAAAGGTCAAGGTGTTTTTTCATTAGACGTAAACAAAATTCTCTGATTACAAGTCACGCTAAACTCACGCTATGCAAAGAATGTAATCAGATACTCTTTTTTTCGTATATTTGCCGAAGGGCAAGAGAGTCACGTTTCGCAGACAGTGTAAGTAACCGCGTTTTTTTAAAGCGCGGTTTTCAACCGCATACTGCGGTTCTTGTTCTTCCTGATTCGTGACCTGAAGGTTTTGCGTGATCCGTGAAGAACCTGAAATATTAACCGATATTCGTGATTTTACCACACAACTCTATGTGATTTTGAGACACAAGTTCTCCGAATAGTTACAGTGGTCTATCGAGAGTGCCTTAGCCATGCAATATGCAATACAGAGCCTTGATTTAGCCATTCGCCATTTTGCTTCCTACAAACACTGTTTTTAATGTAAGAACAGGTCCTTACTTTCTTATTTTCGTAATTCGGGAAAACGAAATTTTTTTTATCCGTGAACCGTGATCCTCTGTATTTAAGGTTCGTGAACCATGCCAGAGACTTCCCTGTACGACCCTCCTGATATCTAAAGCTTTAAATCGGACATTGTAAACAGACCACGAGAAGATGGTAAATTGTTTTTTTGTTAGATTATTTTTTATCAGTGCTGGCCTGATGGGCCGCTTGGCACAAATGTAGACTTTGACTTCCACCGTCCGAGTTTCTATTTGAAGAACGAGTGCTTGTGCCAAACGTTTCCCATGAAAATCACTTGATTTCATGCGAATGACCATGCAGGTGACATATATTTTCATACCAATAGTTTCGCTCAAAGACTCGTTTTGCCACAGGGGCAAAAGTAAACTTGGCATTGGGCTATTCATCCATGAGCTGCTCAGAGAGCCTTTGATTTTTCTTTTGTGATAAACATTTCTGGTGCCAAGTTTTAGAACACTGCTTCAATATTTCCATACATTTTCATTATTCAGTATTTTACCCATTTTAGTTGCAAACAACATGATGTCAACACTTTCCTAATTTGCATAATATAAAAATGTCAATATCTCTGAAACGAAAAAAGATATTCCAAAAAGGAAAATGCCATTCTTCTGTATTTTACAAAGCATTTCAAATACCCAGCTTTTATTTTTCATGACATATACACTTTAAATTTAGTTGTGCATTTTTAAGTGCCCCAAAAGCTTTCTCAGAAGATAACAGTAGGTTTGTACAGTCATGTAATACTCTATTGTTTTGGAAGATCACTATTGTAAGTTGCAGTAATGATTGTCAGGGTTAATTATGTTATACTTGTTCACATGATCAGGACCAACTACTTGGCAATGTATTGTAAGCTGGGGAGATTTTTAATGTTGATCACTGTTTGTTTATTTACTTGTGCATTTAGGTTTTCCCAGGAAGCCAAACAGAAGCGCAGCCCATACTGTTACCTTCCGTTTGGCACAGGACCACGTTCATGTATTGGCATGAGATTTGCACTCATAGAAGCTAAAATGGCATTGGTTCATCTACTGAAGAGGTTTAAATTTCAGCGCTCTGCAGAGACTGAGGTATTGTTGGAAAATGTCAAACTTTTTTTCTTTGTCCAAGAAATTCTTATTACATTGTTGGATATTGAAATATTCCAAAAGCCTTTGTCACTGACATCTTATTTTGTTTTCAGATACCCCTTCAACTCAAGGCTGCAGTGACAATGGCCCCAAAGAATGGGATTCAAGTCAAAATCATATCAAGGGAATAAGAAACTGACACGTTTAGCAGGCTTTCTAAAATGACTCAAAACATGTGAATCCTAGATTTAACAACCTAAAATGAAAACATGTTCATTAGCTGAATATTTGAGATCCAGTGATATAGCAAAATTTATTTACCGGTAACTGTGTTTTCATGGTATTTTGGGCCATTGTGCAAGGTATTTGCACCAGTGTTCTTCAGGTAAATCGGAATTAAGAAATGAAAGGCAAGGTGCTGTCCCTGGGTAAATTAATATGAATGATTTTACTCTTAAGTCCTGTCATGATGCAAATTGCTTTCAGAAATGTTTGTATTACATTATGTAATAATACACATGAAAAAAGTACTTGATTCTGATTGGCTGAGAGCAGTGCAGTTCAAGTGTAACACCAGTGCAAAAAGTTTAACACCGGTGCAAAAAGTGTAACACCAGTGCAAATTACACATCGTAATTCTGGATAATGATTGGCAGAAAGACAATGAGAAATTTTGTAAGCCAAAGATATCATGTGAAGCAGTGACAACAATTTTGTACGGAAACTCTGAAAAAAGTTTTCTCGAATGCGAAAAAAATGGCTTCAAGAAACATCTTGCGGCAATTTTTCTGCGCAAATTTTTTCATGTTTGTATTATAAATAAGTAATCATATGGTTTTTCTCGTTCAATTTGAAATTAATTTGCACTTGCGAGTTTTTCAAAAAGCTGAAATTGCACTCGCCAAAGCGGCTCGTGCAATTTCTGCTTTTTGAAAAACTCACTTGTGCAAATTAATTCCAAATTGAACTTGAAACCGTATGATTACCTATACTAATATTGTTGTTCTGTGTAGTATATATACTAGTAGGAAGGGTTACCCTAGTGGTAGGGCCATCATCACTTTGTAAGCATGCATCATGAAAACATCCAATTCATTCTGTTCTTCCATTTGTGGCATCCTTCTCTCAAAGTTCCTCCAGCGCTTGTCTGTTTGTCATAACCTTTTTTGTTGAATAACTCTCCTTTTCACATGCCGTAGTTGGGCAATTGCTCAATTGTATTTCCAGGGCCACAGTTATTGCAACTTGTTCTACCTGTTTAGCAGCAAGGTAACCTGGCCACATTCCATGACACTGGACAGCAGCAGTAACAGGCAGCACAAGGTTCCCCCTCTTCCCTTGTCAGCTATTTTGTTTTTACATAAAGTTAACCTGGATGGAAGAGTTAGCCTACCTGTGAACTACTTTTGACCCCCTGCTAGGGTAACCCTAACAGTAGGAAACTTCTTCCAGCTTATCAACAAGGCCTTAATAGAATCAATGTAAATAAATGAGCTGATTTCCTTTTGAAACGTGAGATACAGTTCTTTAAGTGTGCCTAAAACAGCTACCCCAGACCATCCATTGATACTAATCTCTTGTAAAACACCCATATTGATGGCAAGTGACGAAGAGTGCATAGCATCATTCACAAAATGATGCAATGCTTTCATAGAGAGTAGTGGAAAGGAGATTCAAATCAGAGGAAGTTTTGGGATACCCAAAATCCTGTAATTTTGTCACACGTGAATGATGTTTTTATGAACTCCATGTTCATTTTGCTAGACCGCTATTACTTCTTTGGGCCACTCTCAATAAAATATCACAATGGGATTCAAATAGTGACAAGTTTATTCCAAGATTGAAGTTTGTGTCATTATTAAAGAAGCAAAGTATTTCATAAAATTAATTGTACACAACACTTGAATTTAGCCTGTTATTGCCTGTTATGAACCCCAGCCAATAGAGACATTATGGCTCAACTACGGGTAGTTACACAACAGAACAAAACTATCTCTGTCATGGCACAAAAAATGATTTTATAATAGTAGCATTTAGAGTAGAGAAAACACATTGAAAACTTGTCTCTGCTTCCTCCCAATCATGTTCTCCTTTTCAGTTCTCCTCCCTTTATTTTGCCCTTTTCAAGGTAAGGACTAAAGAATTATTCACAGCATTTCTCCCACATGCTTTGTGTTTGACCTTAGGTTACCTCTAAAAGATATGTTTATAAATTATAATGGAGCTACAAATTTGAGTAAAAATCCATTATGTGGTAGGTATATAAAAATGCTCAGCAATTTTAATAATATACCAAAATGTACTAACTTGAGTACTGTCAAAACTTTTGACCTTTCAAGGGATCTACCTCACAATTAAAGGACTCATTGCTTACAATGGGGGCTTTGGAAAGCAACCTCAACAACCATGTTGCAAGCAAATAGTTACTGACAGTTGCTCCAGAACTAAAAAAATAAGCAAATGGAAAAAACACGAAGATGCTATATCTACAGAGAATTAAAATTTCCTGGAAATGCACGTAAATTTATCATGCAAATAACTTGTACATAACAAAAGCACAATGTAGTGCACTTTGATGTAAATCATATATTAAGTAATGTTAGTGCTAAAAACATGTATGAATCTCCAATAAAAGGAAAACAAAGTATCCTAAACAGAAACCTGATCACTGATGGTAATTAACTGATCAAGTTACATCAAAAGGATCTTGTTCTTCCTTTATACATCCTGTCCATTTCTCCCACTGATAACTTTATTCTTTGTGAGTGGTTCTTTTGTTACATTACTGGAGAGCAATGACTTTATGGATACATTTAAAATAAACCTGAGGGAGTCTTTGCAATAATTGCAAAGAGTCCCTCAGGTTTATTTTATTGGAAGGCTGTCAACAGACACAGTAGCCACTTATAGCATTGCTCATACTCAGTTGTCACAGGTATTTTCACTGGAGTAAGTTTTGCAATTTTCATGACTACAAACACATTGTGAAATTAAATACCTGCAGAAAAACTGATAATTAACCAAACCATCAATGTAGTATACACAACTTTGATACCATTCACTCTCTCTTTCTCTTAATTATACTACAAAGGGAGGAAGTATCAAATTGTTTCAACCTGTTTTGTTCAAGTTTTAGTTCTATTCAATATTGTAAAATAAAGCTTCAACAAAATCTGTGGCACTGATCCCGACTCTACCTGTTTGTAAACTCAGGTCAGCATTTGGTAAATTTTTGGAAAATTTAATTCCTTTCTGTATGATTTTTCTGCTAAACTGCAAAATTTAAGTCAATGAAAATTTGTCTCATTTTTGTGAAATTACATTCCCCCAAAAAGAACAAAATATTATGATGTAATTTCTTCCATGCTGAGCCAATTTTGAAACAACTCACCTGGATACGCTCTGAATTGCAATAATAACTTATAAATTTCAGTTTCAAAATTTTCAACGTTCACATTCTTGGTTGTTTTTTATCAATGGACTAACAAGAATAGCACTATCCACCAAATATGTCAACTCACATGTACAGAAAATTTAAATACACTAAACTGCAATCAAATTAGTATAGTTAATCATGTGAATGCAATTAAGGATTTACAGTAAGATTGCATTTGCCTTTCAGCGAATGCAATTTGAAAGAATAATTTATTATATCATAAGTAGTATACATGTATATTGCTCAAGATTTAAGGTAATTACTTGCATTATATGACTGAGAAAAGTACGAACAAACCCTTAATTTGAACTGCAGGGAGCATAAAAAACTAATCTTACATTGGCCTGCTCTCAGCCAATCACAGTGAAGTAATTTTCTCAGTCATAATAACTAAGAACACAATCTTTAAAATGTGGAATTAGCAGAACACACACCAGCAGCAAGCAAGAGTGACTGTTTTTATCTGTCCTGAAAGGCCCATACTGAAGAACCTGTGCGTGTGGATGAAATAATGACTTTCCTAATGATGATGGCGATGACAACAACAACAACGATGGTGATGATGATGATTTTGATGATGAGTTGCAATCCACAGTTGACAGTTAGACCTTTGGCTTTTCTTCTGGGTTTTCAAACTTCTTTTTTTCCATGGCTGCAAAACAATCTGCTTCTTTCTTTTCTTTTTTCTTGTTTCTTTCCTCATACAACATTCTTATAAAAAACACAAATCAAAAATATTGTTAACTACACTTGGTTATATACTTCTTAATGCATTTAAGAATGGATCATTAATAAATAACTACATTAAAATAATTACAGGGAAAGTGCTTAATTTAGTACTTAAGACCAGGAAAAACTCAGAAAACCTGGCAGTAATTCCAGGGACGGATGGATTTTGACAAGTAACCCATTGAGAGAGGAGTATCAATGTATTCTATTTTATGAACAGCAATGTTCAGGATTACATGACTTGTATGTTATTGATAATGCAATTCACAAGGAAAAGGAAAAGAACTATTAATGACAACTGCCTTTTACAGTATGTAGGTAAAAGAAAAAAACTATAAATGTAAAGGAATCCACTTCCATTACAGTACTGTTACTGGTGTCTAGAAATCACAGAAGGAACCTGCCAAAGTTGATGTACTGTATGACAAGTGCTCCCAAGTGCAGCAGATCAACAAACCTGTGGTTGATTATTCTCTCAACAATGTCAGCAGTTGTAATCAACGAGCCACTGGAGATGTCCTTGAAAATTCCTCGTTCTTTTGGAATTGCATATGGATCTGTACCATCTTCATCCATCATAACAGTAGTGTTACCATGAACAACTAGATCCACCTACCGGTAAATAGGCAAAACAGTACAAACATTAAACATAGACTTCAAATATTTTGCAATTGATATGTTAAGCCAAACACGAGAGTCCCTAGGCTCTCTAGACCATTTGCCCTAGTTTATTATGGAGTGGATAACTATACAATGGATAAATTAACATCCAGTACATGTAGGTTAGTGCCATAGAACATCAGGCAGCATAGGAGAAGGTGCTGCCCCCTTTGGAGATACTTGAGTGAATTATCCTAAACTAGCTGGAGTCTATGGAAACAGACAGAGCACAATTACCAGATGTGATCTCTCTATTGGTGACCTAACACCATGTTTGATGATGATTATGACAATGGTGGTAGTGGTGATGATGACGATGAGGTAAGTGTCAGTAGAACTATGCTATCCACTGGATTGTAATTTATCCAGTGGATAGCATTATCCACCTTTGAACAACAAGGCTTCAGGTTTCTGCTTTAGAGCCCAATACTGTATCTCCTTATGACTTTTCTAAAATGGGAACATAACAAACAGCCGGAAAAAAAGAAAGACATCAATAGTAGTACTTACCTTGAATTGCTCCAACAGTTCATTGGTGACTTTATAAGGTGCACCGATGATAACCTGATCAACATGACGACATGCCAGGACACTCAGCACTCTTTGATGTAGACTCATTATGGGATAGTTACTCCCCTTGTAGCGGTTAACAACCTGATCAGTGTGAAGGCCAACTATAAGGTAGTTTCCTTCACTCCTGGCTGCCTCAAGGAAATCCAGCAAACCAACATGAAAGAGATCAAATGCACCTGCTGCATAAACGATTGTGTCTCCAGGGTTAGGTTCCTTGCCATCTGAGAACTGGACAATCCTCTGTGAGGTGGGCAGAAAATGGGATACACAAGTCCAGGGGCTCTTTGCAGATGGATCAGAACTGGCCCTACTAACCTGACCAGGGTCCAAATTCCCTATCGGTGATGGTGCCCTGTCAAAGTGCTCCTTGGTCATCAAAAGCATTCTTCCCACAAGATTTGTTGTTGATACCCCTGCAGTTCTTTTACACTCCTTATATCGGCCCGCAGACTTCACTTCCTCATACGTATCTTTTCCATCAGCACTCAGAGTGATGTCGTCTCCATGAACACAAAAGTCACAGTTGTACTTGTCAAGAGTGTCGATAGTTGTCACATATGGTGCATTCATAACGATTTCATCGACCCATTTGATCGCTTTCACCATCTTGTATCTTTCTTCCTCGTTAAAAACCGGTGGACCCTTGTGTTGTGTGATTTCTGCATCAGAGTGAACGCCTACATAAAGGACGTCGCCCATTGCTTTAGCTTGCCGAAGCGCGTTAGCGTGACCAAAGTGTACCATATCGAAACAACCATCGGTCCAAACGCGGATCTGTCTACGGCGTTTTTCACCACGATGATTAAAATCGTTGTTTTCCATCTTAGTGTGAGATTTCTCTCAAAAAGTTAGGCAAACTCCTCGTTTTCAATTGAATCAATTCCTGAAACAGAGGGGCGACGTGTCGTCAACCTCGTTTCCAGGCTTCATCGGGCTTCTTTGGTTGCCATGTGTGATCTGGGATCTGGGTAGGTCCTTCTCCTGGTTCCTTCAAGCTTTCATTTCTAAACGGCAAATCGCATTTGAAAAGCCCAAGAAACAATTATAAAAGGATTCTTTTATCAGTGAGAAGGCAAAGGAGTTGGGAACCTAGCCTACAAGCACCATTCACATAATTTTGAAACCGTCTGAAACGGGGCACCAACAATGAACCGCACCCCACCCTACCCCAGAAAGAAATCCATCCTGTCAAAGGAGTGGGGTGGATTTTAAAAGCTGGGTTAAAGCTGGATAGCTAGTTTGGTTTGCTTTGAAAATATGAAGGAAAACGTGTTCCTGTTTATTCCTAACTTAATAGGTAAGTACTTTGAAAGTTCTTACTTGTCTCTTGAATGTTTTAGTGAGCTCCTTGTGTGCAAGACCTTCAATGACAGCTGGCCTCAAAACGACCCTATACCAAAACAACATCCAGTTTTGTATTTTATGGAATTCGGCACTTCCATGACCACTGCGAGGTTTTATCTGAGATCTTTGTTAAAAGGAGCTATTTATGTCACAGGTTATGCACGGATTGTGTTAGCCATACTGTCGTTCTACTTTATGCCAACCGACTACATCATGGCCGTCAGCATGTATCTTCTTAGTGGCTTACTTGATGCATTCGATGGACATGCGGCCAGATATTTTGGTCAAAGTAAGTTAGCTCAATTGTAATGTGCTTGTGGCTCGTGAGAAGTGATCAAAGAGAAAAGGAACCAAACCAAAGAGAACCTCTAGTGATCAATGTGATGGAAAATGTTTCGCCGTTAATAACATTTAAAGAACTGCAAAATGTGGGGTACCAATACATATTTAGAGGGAAACATTTCGTAGTTAATTACATTTTGCGAAGTTTGTCACTATAATATACTTTCAGGAGAAAATATTTCGCCGTTAATGACATTTTAATTACTGTGAAATTTACCTTTGGTATATAATATTGATATACTGATATGGTTTTTTGCGAAATTTTATGAACTAACTGTAGATAAATAAAACTGCAAAACTTTCATTTAGATATATACCCCTGGGGCGGGTATGCACACATGTCAATGACTTCCCGAGGTTGACCCCCGTCGGACTGTATGAAATCTTTATGATTTTCCCCATAGGTAGGACAAATATACGAAGTAAAATCCTCTTGTTTACATTTTCCAGCTAAACTTTAAAACATCTAGTAATTTTTAAGCATCTTTATATTGAAAGAGAAATATGTATATATTTCTCATTCAATGTGAAGAGACCCCCTGGGAGATGAGTCCGCATGGAACTGATGGAGCCATAATATACAGCTTGTTGCTTAAACTACTCTGTTTCAATTTAGTCAGTTAGGTGATCAATTTTCTGGGCAGAGATATCACACCATTGTCACCTTCACATATTAATGAAAACATAGTCTTAAAGAACTCATGACTGTAACTGATACGAGACTAGAATGTTATGGTCTGATCTCATCTGTCTGAGTATCATGGGTAGGGTGGGTGAGGTGATATCATAGAAAATGATACTCCAAAATTAATGACAGGCTCAATTCCATTGTTTTATAAATGCACCATAAAATTATATGAATGTACTGTATAAGTACCAAATGAGAATCAGCTTCAAGGAAAAGCCAATAACATTTTTTTTTTTTACGAGACTAGTCTAAACAAGGCAATCATATAAAGCAGTCAATACTGAGGATGTCCAGGGATGCCCCCCAGTTTCACATAAAATTATTTGTAATTAACATTTGCACATTTTTGTTTTCATTCTGATTTAACAGTCAGAACTGATTGTTTTGAAATGAACAGCAAGATTTATTAATTAATGATACTAACAGAATATACGTGGGTATTTGACAGCATGTCTCAGATAGGCCAGGTTGTGTGAATACCGGTATATTAAGGATTGATTAACACAATATACACCATTTGGCTTCAAAAATGTACAGAGATGTTTAACCTGTTTCTTGAAGTTGATAAAACTGCTGCTGGTGTGGCATTGATGTGAGTTTTTTTTTTTCTTATCAGGTACAATGTTTGGTGCTATGTTGGATATGCTCACTGACAGGTACCATGCTCATTACAAGGCCAGATTTGCCGATACAAAATGGAACAATTTTTAAATTAGCCTTTATGCCTGGTTATGCACTCCCTTCTTTGATCAATTTGAAGTTGATGAATCAGTCAGGTAGTACACTTGGAAGGCAAGCAGCAGCAGACCAGGAAATTTCCGTAGTACCTGTCCAAACTACATGTACATAACAGCAAGTCAATGTATTTTCTCGCATGTAGGAATGCACGCTTCATTACCGTGGATGCGTTGCATTGGTGTTTGTCGTAAGAGTTACTTCTGAATTGCACATGATTATTTGTTTTCACGTATATAAGGTGTTTTTTGCCGTTTCAAGGTCACTTGATGGCCACTCTCCCTACCATTCTGTTAAGTTTTCTGTATCTATTATCCTTTACCTCTACCTCTTGCTGTGATTTTCAGATAAGTTACTATTATAGATATTTGAGAGCTTGGAAGTAGTTCGGCATCCTCGCTGATTTGTAAAGTGATTATTCCTGTACTTTGCCCGTGTAGCTATCAATAAACAAGACGCCTATTCCTGCTCCCGCCTGATTCTTGTCTGTGTTCATTACATCTATCATGAAAATGATTTGTTCTCGTTTCACTGCAGAGTGATATGAGAACAAAGGTCTTTTTTCTTGGTATCAGTTTTTTGTATGATAAGTAAAATGATATTGCTATTAACACTTTTTTAACCAAACTTTCAGGTGTGTCACCACAGCACTACTTGTGATGTTATCTGTTTTCTATCCAAAGTACACATTTGTTTTTCAACTGCTGATATGTTTAGATATTGCAAGTCACTGGATCCATGTACAAAGGTAATAATAATTATTATTAAAAACTGGATCATTGGATAATGCAATTCGAGACTTTTCATTGGCTTAGCCATCATGGTATATGAGCCATTATACCATGATCTACAAAAATGGGGAGCGTATGCGTGATTTTTTGGGCCTTTTTGTTCTCATTGTAGTCTAGTTCTTTATTTTTTGGGGCGTTTTTAATAAAACAATTATTCCACTCGCGCTTGTTGGATATCAGATGATTATAGCCAACTCGGCGCTACGCGCCTCGTTGGCTATCTATCATCTCATATCCAAGGCGCGCTCAAGGAATAATTGTTAATTATTTTTTAAACTTATCTTGGATCATATGTACATGTACTAGAGGCATCTGCGGTCGAGTGTCGATCAATATCCTTGATGGATACCCTCAATCGATCCTCGATCAACACTCAAACGATACTCAGTCAACACCTTGGTTGACAATTGATCGACACTCCACTGACATCTCAGTTGACAGTAGGTCAAAAGTCAACTAATTTTCTATTGATGCTTATCAGTTGGTGGACAATCGGCTGACTATCGACTGACTGTCAATCAAGGGTATCAATCGACACTAGACCACAATGCCTTTTAATAGTACACATGATCTCTTATCTTAACTTACTTATCTTATAAACTTAGTAGTTCCCATTACTTTGTTCTTAATCCTTGAATCTTCAAGAGTCACATAGGCAGTTGATGAGAAAATAGAAAATCCCCCACATGTGATTGTCTCACAATATGTAGCAATAAAACAGTAGAAAGTTGCAAATGGCTGAAAGAAATATATTTTTCAACTGCATAAATGTTATTGTCAATGTAATTTTTCATTTTGCAGTTCACTGTTAAAAGGTGGAGCCAGTCACAAGAAAATAGATTTGTCTGGCAACTTCTTCCTCAGGATTTACTATCACTCCAGGGTAATCAATTCTCAGCTGTCTTCCATTGGTTTGTTAACTTATAGGACAGAAAGTCTTGAAATTTGGCAAAACAAAAAAAACTGTTGAAATGTTCTG
>OZ026596.1:47028302-47038302 GCA_964020085.1 Micromussa lordhowensis
AAGAGCGTGTGTTGTAAGAATGAACACTGGATGTTTTCGTAAATAAATTACGTATGTTGAAGTTTATGATATAAAAAGTTTAAAAGCAAAAGCTTAGCGTTAATAAACAGTGGAATGGTATGTTCATTTCTCTTTGCGGAGTACATAAAACGAGATAGACGTTTTTTGCAATAAGCCCCAGACAGATAACCCGTAAGTGTTCTAAGGAGAATTAAAAGACTGATAAATATTTAATGGGGCGTGGAGAGGTACAAAGTGTCTTAATTTTGCAATAAGACCATCGGTTATACTGATTTTTAAAGCGATAAACTCAATATGATTCTTCCAAGAAAGATTATAGTCAATAATAACTACTTATTAACCGAGAGTGAGGTCTTTAGGGGAAAATCTCGGACCGAGACCTTACCGTATTGACCGAGCGATAGCGAGGTCAATACAGCAAGGCCGAGGTTTGAGATTTTCCCGTAAAGACAGAACGTTCGATGATAAGTTGTTTATTATATGGCTTTTTGCTTGGCTTTTGCAGGCCCGTAATCGGCCCGTGGGCATTACGGGAGAATAATGCTCTAGTATTGGCCAATCAGAGCACGCGTTAGATCGGCTACAAATAATTGCCAACGAGCCAGCCGAGCGAATGGCGAGGCGGCAGAGAATAGTGCCGCGCGAAGATTCTCGATCGAGCTCTGAAAGTGGGTTGTTAGTAAAACACGTAACGGCGTAACGGGTAACGGCGTAACGAGAAACCGCGTAACGGGATTTTTTCCCATTTTTTTTTTTTTTTTGCTGTTGTTTCTGAATTTGTTTGTTCGTTCGCCTTTTTTATTCTTTCTTAGTTTTTCTCAGTGAAAAAAAAAATGTGAACATATGATTATTCGTGTTTGGCGGGGTTTTTCCCGCCCTTTGGCCAATTTACCGCATTTTCGGAGCCACTTTTTTCCGCCGACGCACTTTCTCACGCTTCCAGGATCAGGATGGAGGAGAATGATGACGGTAAGTTTTCGACTTTCATTTTCAGTCACTTTAGTTTCCTCTCTTTCTGCTTGATCTTTTCAGTTGCAATTTGTTTAGTGTAGTTGCAGGTTTCGGTAATTCTGAGTAATTTCTGAACCGGCGCATTATTTTTAAGTTATAACAACTTGCGTTTACGATTTTCTGTAGAGGTTATTTTCCTTGGGGAGAGAAGGCTTTCTGGTAAGTGAAAGTTTAATAACCTTAGTTAATGTCATGGTATATTACATTTTGTATTAAATATGTAGGTCATCTTTAACGCCTATTAATAGTGGTCTCTGTAGTATTTTTTAATGTAGATTAGAAGGTTTCACGGTCGCCGACGTCATCTCTCCCCAAGGAAAATAACCTCTGCAGAAAATCGTAAACGCAAGTTGTTATAACTTAAAAATAATGCGCCGGTTCAGAAATTACTCAGAATTACCTAAACCTGCAACTACACTAAACAAATTGCAACTGAAAGGATCAAGCAGAAAGAGAGGAAACTAAGGTGACTGAAAATGAAAGTCGAAAACTTACCGTCATCATTCTCCTCCATCCTGATCCTGGAAGCGTGAGAAAGTGCGTCCGCGGAAAAAATGCGGTAATTAATTGGCCAAAGGGCGGGAAAAACCCCGCCAAACACGAATAATCATATGTTCACATTTTTTTTCACTGAGAAAAACTAAGAAAGAATAAAAAAGGCAAACGAACAAACAAATTCAGAAACAATAGCAAAAAAAAAAAAATGGGAAAAAATCCCGTTACGCGGTTTCTCGTTATGCCGTTACCCGTTACGCCGTTACGCGTTTTACTAACAACCCACTTTCAGAGCTCGATCGGGAACTTCATACGCCATTCTTCGCGCGGCACTATTCTCTGCCGCCTCGACGCTCGGCTGGCTCGTTGGCAATTATTTGTAGCCGATCTAACGCGTGCTCTGATTGGCCAATACTAGGGCATTATTCTCCCGTAATGCCCACGGGCCGATTACGGGCCTGCAAAAGCCAAGCGAAACAACAAATTCAGAACAACAGCAAAAAAAAAAAAAAAAAGGGAAAAAATCCCTTTACGCGGTTTCTCGTTACGCCGTTACCCGTTACGCCGTTACCCGTTACGCCGTTACGCGGTTTACTATAAACAACCCTGAAAGTGTAACTGTAAGGTGTAAGATGTAACAATGGCTCAGTTTGAGCCAATTGCAAGGACGGAACTATTCGAGCTATTGTAGGTTTTAGCCAATCAGGAGGCGCGTTACATCTAGACTTGTCTCGTGGAATATCATTCAAGTTTCAAGTTTATTCAGAAAATTTATAATTATAGAATATGATTTACCACTGCTCGCAGGTAGCTACAGCTATTCGAGGCGAGCAGTGGTTTGACGCATAACATTAAAGCTTTGACATACGATACTAAGTAGAAAAATATTTACAATTACAATACAGTTACAATTACAATTACCAATACAAAGTAAAATTAATTAATTAATTAATTAATTAATTAATCGGCCCGCAGACTTCACTTCCTCATACGTATCTTTTCCATCAGCACTCAGAGTGATGTCGTCTCCATGAACACAAAAGTCACAGTTGTACTTGTCAAGAGTGTCGATAGTTGTCACATATGGTGCATTCATAACGACTTCATCGACCCATTTGATCGCTTTCACTATCTTGTATCTTTCTTCCTCGTTAAAAACCGGTGGACCCTTGTGTTGTGTGATTTCTGCATCAGAGTGAACGCCTACATAAAGGACGTCGCCCATTGCTTTGGCTTGTCGAAGCGCGTTTGCGTGACCAAATAGCTGTTTATAGTAAATGTACTAGATTTACCGTTTGCCTCACCTATAGTCGTCATATATCGCTAACTGTGTATGAAAATCAATCATAAACAAACGTTGAATTACCTTACCTGTGGTGTATAGTCGTTCTTTTGTCTCAAAAGCGGTTTTTTGAGCGATTTTGAATGAATTTGAGTTCGCCGTTGACTGTTCTTTATTAGAAAGACAAGGGTGGAAACCTTGTTTTTAAAGCGTTCCAGCGGCGGACGATTTTTTCCCCCCAAATCGCATCACTTTGGTTTCAAACTTCGCAGCATAAAGGCCAAAAGATTCACGATTCTTCTCGTACCTTCCAATCGAAAATCCATCCAAACGGCCCGGAGCTAGCCCTCGAAGAAAATCAAAATCCCACAGAATTCGAACGACTGTAATGCGTAGCAAGGTACTTACGTGCCAGCCACAAACCGTCTCGCTGATTGCCCCATTCTGATTGGACGACGTTCGAGGGGGCAATCATTGTAGCTGGCACGTAAGGATCTTGCTACGCATTACAGTCGCTCGAATACTGTAGGATTTTGATCTTCTTCGAGGGCTAGCTCCTGGCCGTTTGGATGGATTTTCGATTGGAAGGTACGAGAAGAATCGTGAATCTTTTGACCTTTATGCTGCGAAGTCTTAAAGCAAAGCGATGCGATTTTGGGGGAAAAAATCGCCCGGCGCTGGAACGCTTTCAAAACAAGGTTTCCACCCTTGTCTTTCTATCATAAGAACAGTCAACGGCGAACTCAAATTCATTCAAAATCGCTCAAAAAACCGCTTTTGAGACAAAGGACGACTATACACCACAGGTAAGGTAATTCAACGTTTATTTATGATTGATTTTCATACAAAGTTAGCGATATATGACGACTATAGGTGAGGCAAACGGTAAATCTAGTACATTGTACTATGTACTAGTACTATGATCACCCCGATTCATAAGGGAGATAGCCGGGAGCTCGTTACCAACTACAGATCTATTTCCTTATTGCCAATCCCGGCCAAGTGCCTGGAGCGTATTGTTTACTCTGCTATTTATGATCATGTCTCACCATTTTTAACTGACTGGCAACATGGTTTTGTCAAAGGAAGATCCTGTGAGACCCAACTGATTTTAACCCACCATCATTGGGCTACTGCGCTTGACCAAGGCAGACAAGTTGATGTAGTCTTCTTAGACTTCTCCAAAGCTTTTGACAAAGTGAACCATGCAGTTCTATTGCAAAAGTTGTGCAACTTCGGGATCTCTGGCTCATTGCTGCAATGGTGTGAAAGTTATTTAAGTAACAGGCGTCAGAGAGTAGTACTGGATGGTATATCCTCTTCCTGGTCAGATGTCTCTTCTGGAGTTCCTCAGGGCTCTTTATTGGGACCCTTATTTTTTGTTATATTTATTAGTGACCTTCCTGAAGTGGTTCTTCCTGGCAGTACTATTGCCCTGTATGCAGATGACTGCAAATGTTCCAGAATCATTGATACGGCCGGTGATCTTGAGTTATTTCAACAGGATCTGAATAATCTGCATCAGTGGAGTGTTCGGAATTCCATGAACTTTAATGTCAAGAAATGTAAGATTATGAAAATCTCAAAGAAACTACAACCCCTCACCTCTAGTTTTCTCCTGGAAAACTCTGAACTGGAAGAGGTTAAGGAGTTTAAAGACCTGGGGGTTATTACAAATCATCACTTATCATGGAACCCACACATAGATCATGTAGTATCCAAGGCTAACAGAATGCTTGGTCTGATTAAGAGAACTTGCAAAGGACTGGATGACCCTAAGACCTTGCGTACTCTTTACTGCTCATTGGTTCGCTCGAACCTGGAATATTGTTCAGTGGTGTGGTCTCCATATACAAAAGAAACATTGATAAGCTGGAAAGAGTACAGAGAAGAGCGACCAGATTTATCTTAAAGAGTGATGATTCTTATGACATTCGCTTGAAGAAGCTTAACCTTATGTCACTTGAGAAGAGAAGATCACTGGCTGACGTGACTTTTTTATATAAAATACTCAATGGCAACTTTGATATTGACGTTAGTAATATATTAGATTTTTATTCAGAAGCCGACCGCTTCCCACTTAGGTCCAAGGACGTTTTAACCTTAAAGAAGAAATACGCCAGGACCAATGTCCTAAAGTATCATTTTTTTAATCGAATAACTGATTTATGGAACCATCTACCTTTGGACATTCGCGCGTCGGAAAATGTTAACATTTTTAAATCTAGAGTTAAGAACTTTTTTAGTGTTTCCGAGGCTGAGTAGTTATGTAGTTAGTGTCTCCTAAGTAGTTTTTTTTTTTTTTTATTGTATTGTATACTATAAGGTGATCGGTTTTTATATGGGGTCTCGGACCCCCTTACAGATCATCCTTTGGTTCATGCTTTTTTTTTTGTATTTGTAACCATAAATTGAAAAAAAAAAAAAAAAAAAAAAAAAATTTACTATAAACAGCTACCCAGACAGATTGTGTGGGCGCCCTGTGATCGAAACAACCATCGGTCCAAACGCGGATCTCTCTACGGCGTTTTTCACCACGATGATTAAAATCGTTGTTTTCCATCTTAGTGTGAGATTTCTCTCAAAAAGTTAAGCAAACTCCTCGTTTTCAATTGAATCAATTCCTGAAACAGAGGGGCGACGTGTCGTTAACCTCGTTTCCAGGCTTCACCGGGCTTCTTTGGTTGCTATGGGTGATCTGGTTGCTATGGGTGATCTGGGTATGTATCTGGGTAGATCCTTCTCCCGGTTCCTTCAAGCTTTCATTTCTAAACGGCAAATCGCATTTGAAAAGCCCAAGAAACAAATTATAAACGGATTCTTTTATCAGTGAGAAGGCAAAGGAGTTGGGAACCTAGCCTGCAAGCACCATTCACATAATTTTGAAACCGTCTGAAACGGGGCACCAACACTGAACCGCACCCCACCCTACCCCTGAAAGAAATCCTGTCAAAGGAGTGGGGTGGGAATATTCGTGGGGTGGATTTTAAAAGCTGGATAGCTGTAGGTTTGGTTTGCTTTGAAAATATGAAGGAAAACGTGTTCCTGTTTATTCCTAACTTAATAGGTATGCACTTTGAAAGTTCTTACTTGTCTCTTGAATGTTTTAGTGAGCTCCTTCTGTGCAAGACCTTTAATGACAGCTGGCCTCAAAAGAATTACGGTCACTTCGTTCCATAGTCACTTCGTTCCATCTTACGGTCACTTCGTTCCAAAAAATAGTCACTTCGTTCCACATAATAGTCACTTCGTTCCACAGTATTTTCCCTAAGTTTAAGGTATTGTAAGTCTGCCGTTTAATTAGTGCAATTTGCCCGATGCTTTATGTACCGATGCCATGGCGAGTGGGATACCGACAATAAAAGTAAAAGTAACGTTTTTCTTGTGTTTCTCTGCGTCTCGGTCCTCAAATTTTTGGCTGCGAGGTCTCGGAGTCTCAGATTTTGCTTTTTGCCAACGGTTTTGATCAAAACCGTGAGAAAATTGTTTATTTCATAAAAACGTACGATAGCAGTCCTTTCGAATATGTAGGCGCAACAAGTCGGGTTTTTAAGTCGTCATCAATCTTATATTTATTTATCTTAATAATTAGAATATCGTGTAGCTCATGTCTCGCTGCGAACAGTTTTCGAAACCGGCTCGGATTTTCGCAAAATGAAGTCTCGGGCTCCGTTTTCTTCGTACAGAGTCTCCGGCTCAGATTTTCAAACAAGGGTCTCAGCGTCTCCTCGGCGAGTCTAGGATGTTACCATTCGCCACCCCTCAAGTTGTATTCGCACAACATAACATAACTACATTGTAATTTCCAACTATTTGTTGTGGAACGAAGTGAAACGACCCTACTGTATACCAAAACAACATCCAGTTTGGTATTTTATGGAATTCGGTATACTTCCATGACCACTGCGAGGTTTTATCTGAGATCTTTGTTAAATGAGCTATTTATGTCACAGGTTATGCACGGATTGTGTTAGCCATACTGTCGTTCTACTTTATGCCAACCGAATACATCATGGCCGCCAGCATGTATCTTCTTAGTAGCTTACTTGATGAATTCGATGGACATGCGGCCAGATATTTTGGTCAAAGTAAGTGAGCTCAATTGTAATGTACTTGTGGCTCGTGAGAATAGATCAAAGAGAACCTCTAGTGATCAATGTTATGCAGGAGTCAATGTAATCCCCCACCCCCCCCACCCCGGGACAAGGTGGGGATTTGTTGCAAACCTAATTTCAAATATTAACAAATTCCCCAGACCCTGGGGAAGCTGTCCGCCTATCAAAGTCCTCAAATGCTCCCACCATGTGGGGCTTGAGATCTCCTATAAACAAACAAAATGCAAATCAACCTTCAGGCGTTTCTCAGGAGAAGACTTGAGGGCGACGCCTGTTTTTTGAGACAAGACACTGTAACGCTGTACAATGAGCTATCTGATGAATAGCAATCATATCAATGCCAATAGCATTAGCAATGTAACTAACATTCCCTTAACGAAGTAAAGGCTTCACTAAAATTACTTGCATGTGGGGCTTGAGATCTTGGATTATGATTGGACATGGGCATATTTTAAGATACACACATTTAGTATAAAATGAGATCGAGAAGAAAACCGAACTAAGTTTATATGTCATATATGTCTTCAATTGTTTCGCGCAAAATATAAAACAAACTCGAAGTACAAGGTAGACTTCAATACCTGTTCTCCTCAAATAGTTTTGCGTACTGCTCTGCATACAAATCCGAGAATCCACAACTCTGGAAAAATGTCTTCCACTCCATGATCTCTAGAGTGTAAAATATTTTTTCATGCATTAAATTCATTTCGACCAGCTCGTAAAAAGGCCGAAAAATAAAGAGCAGACAGCGACGAAAAATGAAAGTATACATCTTTAATTGTAGATGAATATTCATTTTGTGTATTGCTCCACTTTTAGAGAGTAGATGGCTTATATTTCAATGGCAACATACGAGATTTAAATAACAAAAGCACTCACCTCTCGAGGATCTTTCATAAGCACACGAGTTGATCTTTGAGAAGAACAACCGCTGACTTCACAACAGCTGGCTCACGACAAATCCCCACCCAAACCCCCTACCCTGGGGAAGGTTAAATACAAATATTTCCCAATCCCCCACCCCCTCGGGGATGCAATTTCTGTCAAATCCCCTTCTTTTCCCGACTAATCCCCACCTTGTCCCGGGGTGGGGGGGGTGGGGGTTTACATTGACTCCTGCATTATGGCAAATGCCATGTTTAGTTGTGATGCACAAATACTAAATTTGCAGTTACTCTAATCTATAGATAGAAAAAAATTCGCAGCAAACCCACTCAATATATTAAAAGCAGAGAATAATTTGAAGATATTGAATTTTCATTAACCGCGAAGTAGTCCCCAATTTATAAAACAGATATAATATTTCACAATTCTTAAAATTTCATTAACTGCGAAGTACAGTGTAGTCGTCCCCAATAGATATATAAATAACGGAGAGAATATTCCACAGTTACTGAAATTTCATCAACTGCGAAATGGCCACCCAGTATAAATAACGGAGAGAATATTTCGCAGTTATTAAATTTCGTCAACTGCGAAGTAGTCACCAGAATTTATAATGCGGAGAGAATATTTTGCATTTATTGAAATTTCATTAACGGTGAAGTAGTCACCAGAATATATAATGCAGAGGAAATATTTCGCAGTTATTGAAATTTCATTAACGGCGAAGTAGTCACCCAATTGTAACTACAGGGAGAACATTTCGCAGTTATTGAAATTTCATTAACTTCGAAGTAGCCAATCATAATAAAAGAATAAAGGGGATCCGCAGTCAATGAGATGTTGTTAACGGCGAATTGGCCAATCACAATAATAGATTAGAGAGATATAGATAAATATTCTTCATGAGCATCGCAATGTTACTACATCCTTCACCAATTGACTGGCGATTTAGAGACCAACAGCATTGTTAGCATTGGGTGTCGCCTCCCACTCCTCCTTATCTCTTAAAGTGTAGGCCTTGGAAAACATTTTTAGAATTCTCTCTCTTCTCCACCACCTCACCCAGTGCGCTGAATGAGACCAATGGGCATTGGTTTGTTGATTACAAGTAGCAGCCAGGTCAGGTGGTAAGGGATGTTTTGCCTCGGCTATATTCTTTACACCACAAACGACGTCGAAAGCCAACTTGATGTCATTTGATTCATAATGATATTTCAGTAACTGCAAAATTTGTGTTTCCAATATTTATTTAGAAGGAAACATTTCGCCATTAACCCTTTACTCCCTAAGAGTGACTTATAGATTTTACTCTGTCTAACGCCAGACGATTTTACTCTGTCTAACGCCAGACGATTTTACTCTGTCTAACGCCAGACGATTTTACTCTGTCTAACGCCAGACGATTTTACTCTGTCTAACGCCAGACGATTTTACTCTAACGCCAGACGATTTTACTCAAATGCCAGACGATTTTACTCTGTCTAACGCCAGACGATTTTACTCTGTCTAACGCTAGATGATTTTACTATGTTTAACGCCAGACGATTTTACTCTGTCTAATGCCAGACGATTTTGCCCGTCAAAGGAGGTTAAAGGGTTAATGACATTCCAATAACCGCGAAATTTCATGGTTCCAATACGTTGGCATTCCAGTAGGTGCGAAATTTGTGGTCCTAATACATATTAAGACAGAAACATTTCGCCGCTAATGACATTCCAATAACTGCGAAATTTATGGTTCCAATATATGTTTAGACGGAAATATTTCGCCATTAATGAGATTTCAATAACTGCAAAATTTTACGATTCCAATATATGTTAAGACGTAAAATGTTTCGCCGTTAATGAGATTTTAATAACTGCGAAATGTTGTGGTTGCAATATATGTTTTCACGGAACCGTTTCGCCATTAATGAGATTTCAATAACTGCGGAATTTTATGGTTGCAATATATATTAAGGTGGGGGCACGGTGGCCTCATGGTTAGTGCGCCTGACTCTCTTGCAGTAAAAACGACTGAATTAACGAGAATGTTTTACAATCTTAAATTCATCTAGAGTACAATAATTCATAGGTATAACAATACTTGTGATACTATCAATTGAGTCACATAAAATATTTAAAAGTAAAATAGTTTTCTACTCTCTTAATTTTAATAAATTTCCTACTCTCTAAATTTTAATAAATGCGG
>OZ026596.1:47045802-47075802 GCA_964020085.1 Micromussa lordhowensis
GTTCTACTGGACCTGTCTGCTGCTTTTGATACAGTTGATCATATCATTCTCTTCTCCTTGCTAGGCTATCTACCCGTTTTGGCATTTGTGACCAGGCGCTGGACTTTTTTCGTTCATATCTATCTGATCGCACTCAGTATGTCAGAATCCAAGATGTCTCTTCTGATGTGCATGCTTTACCTTATGGTGTACCTCAGGGTTACGTGTTGGGCCCCTTGCTGTACTCTCTGTACACTTCCCCTTTAGGTGATATTGCAAGATCTCATGGTCTATCTTATCACTTTTATGCTGATGATACACAGCTATATTTATCTTTTGAAACGTCATCGCCTGAGGATATGCCAGCATGTACATCTGCTCTTGAAGATTGTGTTAAAGATATTGACCTTTGGATGTTAATTAACAAGCTGAAGCTGAACAGTGGGAAGACTGAAATTATAGTTTTTTCATCCTCTTATCGCCCACGTCCTGCGTTAGAAAACCGGGTGATTGCCTCTGACACTGTTGGCTGTTCAACTACTGCTAAAAATATTTTGGTTATGTTTAATAACTCTCTATCGATGTTGCCGCACGTTACTGCTGTTTGCAAGTCTTCGTTTTTTCATTTACGCAATATTTTTAAGATTCGCAAGTTTCTTTCTTATGATACATGTAAAATGTTAATTCATGCCTTTGTTACTGCAAGGATCGACTATTGTAACTCATTGCTCTATGGTCAGCCTAAATGTATCTTGAAACATTTACAGAGTGTCCTAAATAGTGCTGCTAGGCTTATTCACCTTACTAGTAGATATGAGCATGTTACGCCGTTGCTTATTCAACTTCATTGGCTACCAATTGCACAAAGAATAACTTTCAAAATTGCAGTAATTACATTTAAGGCGCTTCATGGTGCTGCACCTAGCTATATCACTGATCTCATCAAGCCTTATACACCTGGTAGACTTCTTAGATCGTCCAATCAATTTTTACTTTCTACATCTAAATTTAATCTTAAAACTTATGGTGGCCGGTCTTTTACTATTGCCTACTACTGTTTGGAAAATACTTCCATTCGAACTTAGATCTTGTAATTCCCTTTCTTCTTTTAAATCTAAGCTCGAGACTTGGCTTTTTAAAATTGGTTATGATGTTGTATAGAATGATGATGTTTTTATAGAATGACAATGTAGTTTTTGTAGGTTTAGGATTTTGTTGTTATTTTTTATTATGTAAATGCGTTTTTGGTCCATTGGGAATTTTTATAGAATGACAATGTAGTTTTTGTAGGTTTAGGATTTTGTTGTTATTATTTTTTTATTATGTAAAGCCACAGGTAGCCCAAGCTCCCTGTGACAATGACATTGCGTAATAGCGTTATTATAAGAGTTTGTATGGGAATACAACGATCGTACAAAATATTTCAAACTAAGGGGAAAAAAATAATAAAATCGACTTACATGTCCTGTTGTTTGTATAACTTGTGGTTTTATGTTGTTTGGAGGGGTTTTAGAGCGATTTCAGTGGGTTTTTAGCTTCTCTGTATTCTTCTCACTATAAAGAGAGACAAGGTAGGGCACTCGAGTGACGGAGCCCAGCAGATCGACCGAAGGAATCCAGCCATTAATTTGCCCCAAAAGGATCAGATCGCCTCAAGATTACGCCTAGATCAACGCTAATAGATGCTCTAACCGTTGCTTCTCTTCATTAGATTAAAACGTCCGCCAAGGAGCAATTTAAGCGTGCAAATCTCCCAAAGCTTTTCCATCAATAGCCGTCCAAAGATCCGTTGACCGTTTGTTCCGTGCACCGAATGTTTCAAACTTAGCTTAGCGACCCGGCCTTTGGGTTCGAATTGCCTGCGTACCCGGTGGGAGAAGGTACAATGTCCGCCACAACGATAAGGACATTGTACCTTCTCCCACCGGGTACGCAGGTAATTCGAACCCAAAGGCTTATCAGTTGGTGGACAATCAGCTGACTATCGACTGACTGTTGATTGAGTGTTGATCGAGATGTCAATCAAGGGTATCAATCAACACTAGACCACAATTGCCTTTTAATAGTACACATGATCTCTTATCTTAACTTACTTATCTTATAAACTTATCAGTTCCCATTACTTTGTTCTTAATCCTTGAATCTTCAAGAGTCACATAGGCAGGTGATGAGAAAATAGAAAATCCCCCACATGTGATTGTCTCACAATATGTAGCAATAAAACAGTAGAAAGTTGCAAATGGCTGAAAGAAATATATTTTTCAACTGCATAAATGTTATTGTCAATGTAATTTTTCATTTTGCAGTTCACTGTTAAAAGGTGGAGCCAGTCACAAGAAAATAGATTTGTCTGGCAACTTCTTCCTCAGGATTTACTATCACTCCAGGGTAATCAATTCTCAGCTGTCTTCCATTGGTTTGTTAACTTATAGGACAGAAAGTCTTGAAATTTGGCAAAACAAAAAAACTGTTGAAATGTTCTGATTAGTTTGTGACATCTCAGCAAGGCATAAAGTAAATCTGTGGGAAAAAAAAGCTGGCAAGAGATTTTTGGCATGTTGTAACAAGGTTTTAGTTTGTTGAGTGAATTGTGGGATGAGTGTTGATAAAAAGAAATAAAAAGTATACTTTACAACTATAGGTGCATACCCATCTGTTACTCTTCCCCCTAAAATTAATTCTGAAGAAAACGCTTCACACCTTGAGAATTCTTCTTATGTGTGAAGATTTATCACCATGATTTGGGTTTAATTGTGAAGTATTTCAGTGCTTGCATCTGTTTTATTGTAGCATAAAAGACAACAGGTTTGTTTTCCTTCTGCAGGTAGTACTGTTTATCATGTGTGCTGGTAATGAACTGTTTTTCTGTATGCTATACCTGATTTATTTCACATCTGGACCAGTTGGTAAGTACCGTTATTTCATTGTTGTAGCAACTAACACCAGTAGTATTCCATGGCAATAAAATTTCTAAAATTATTTTTGTCCACCAATTAGTTTGTTGTTGTTATTTGTAAAGAAAGAATGTAGGTCAATAAATTGATGTATGCTATTTGCCAGCAGGAAGTCCATAACAAGAAAAACTTTGCCCAGGGTCTTGCGTGTGGTCTACTTCAAGGTCAAGGGCAACATTTTTCTCAATACAGACTGACTAAAGCCACCAAATAACTTTAAAACTGCTTAAAATGATAGTGAAGGATTTTGAAATCCCCCAAAGATGCAGAGTAAAAAAACAGCTAAGTGCTAGTGCATACTCGAGAGCAAGGACAAAAGCTTTTCATGATGGTGGAGCACCACAACTATAGGAACAGAACCACATGCATGCACAGAAATAGGAAACCATGCAACTCTTTTTTTTCATGGTCAACATAGCTAGCGGCTTGGATTGGTGGCTCGTGTGCCCAACAACGACGTCACACAACACGGTGGCCATACTCCAGCTAATACCAAGTCATACAGCCTTGGTTTACAGCACCCACTTTTGATATTAAAGCTCATTGAGGTCTTGTCTTTTTTATAGTTGACCGCTGACTAAGTACTGGTTTTTCGATTAGATCATGGGCTCATGCCAGGTTAATTTGTTGTAATCAGGGCTGGGTTGTTTTGAAGCCGGTTAATGCTAATCCAGGATTAAAGTTAACTGAAGTTTAATTTTTCCTTGTATACAAAATGTTTTTCATTGCTTTTGTTTTGCATATGTGTAGTTTGAGATTACCGGTATTAAAACTCAAAAGGCCAAACGATGTAAAAAGAAAACATTACCACAAAGTTATAAAACTCAAATCAAAATTCTCACTTATCCTGAGTTAGCCCAGGGGGTTAGCTCAAACAGTCTTTGAACAACCCAGCCCTGGAGCTTTTAGGCTTTGCTTAATCTATACACTACAGGCTATTGAATGTAGCTAACTCTTTTTTTAAGTTTTCCAAAACCACCATTGAAACCCAAAACTTTTTGTAAGGGGATGTGACCAGACCATAACTCAGGTTCTGTATCATGAAAAACCACCAATGTAATTAGCCACTCAAATTCATGGATTCAGTATCTTTTATTTATAAGAATCTTTCCAAGATCTTTCAACGATTTTTTAAGAATCCTTGAAAGGTCCTTATCTTAAGGATCTTTAGAAGGTCTTCAAGACCCTGTAAGATCCTTAAAGATTCTGTAAGGTGTTTCACTAGGTATTGGTGGCATTCAGACTTAGTTTGGTGGTAGTACTCAAGCGTTTCAAAAGTGCATGTGCACGATAATGGATGGCAGAACAAGAAATATTGTCTGTCTCCACTTATCAGAATAAAGTAATCTTTCCTCTATGATACACAGTTGTTTTTGTTTTGTATGTGATTCAGTCACTGAGTTGAAGGAAGGAAAACATGAAACTTGAAACAAAACATGTACTATATCACCTAATCACCCTTTTGTTCTTTTTATTATTATTTCCTATAGTGTCTGTTGGCAGCTACTCATTTGGCAGCTGGGTGGCTGTAGCTTGGCTGACACTTCCCATCTGTGTACTCAAGCAATTAATCAGCCTTATCCAGATGATTGTGGGTTGTATTAACACTGCTCGCTTGGATGAGAGTGAAAGAGAACGAATAAATAAATGACTAGCTATGGACCTGGCTGAGGACCGTCAAGAAATGTTGCAAAGTTAATAAATACTTGTTTGACAAGTTGACAAATCAATATAAACACCAAAGATGTAATATTGAATAAGACTAACACGGATTTTGGAAGATGAACTTAAAACTAGTATACAGTGAGCTTTCAAGATGTACCAGACATGATGTAGTGTGTTTATTACTGATACCGAACAGATCAGTGTCTGTTTTCGTCTGAAAACCACTCTGTATAAGGGTTGTGCTTAATTTTGCCCATGAACACTAAACAAACAGCCAGGATGTATGTACCTCTACATGTACCAGTTGGAATTACTTCCAAGTTGCCTGTTAATTTGACGAAACCCACGTCTGTTTTTGCACATAGTGATTCTCATTGGTTGTTGGTCAGCCAATCGTAGACACTCGGTGAATCTCACTTAGGATAGCTCAGGGTGATAGTATTACCACACCAGTTAAAAAGTGTGCTCTGCTCTACAGTGTACATGTACATAAACATTTATAAATCATGTATTGTTACTTGTGTGTGGTGAACGTTCAGAAAATAACTGCCAGTACAAAAGCTTCTCCTGGTGTCATCCCAGCAAAGAGAAAACTCTGGGCACATTTATCAATATGTTGTCCAAACCATGATATCATTATTTTATTATTATTTCATAATTTTCTTAATTAAATTACATTTTACAGCTGGACTGGCCCGTGAATAGCTATGCTAGTCTAGATGGGCAGTCTATCAATAGTTACAAATGTTTGGAATTCCAATTAATTTTAATCCAGTAAATACCACCATGCCGGCCTCAAGAGTCCTCATGGGCCCGATAAGGATTAGTAGTAGTGGTTAGTAAATACCACCATCAGCAGCAGTTGCCAGTCAGTCATATTGAACAGGTGCCGACGGTGGCATTAAGGATTTTAGTTCACTCGGAAATCAAAACACCCGTGAATGATAAGTGCTGTTGCAGGTGCGGGGATAGGAGGTGTAGAGTGTGATTTTCTGGTTGAGTGTATAGATTTTAGGAGTAGAGTTACAGGTAATAAATTTGTAATTAATAACTTTAATGTGGATTGTAATTCCGATCACGTTTTATTATCTTTTATCATGCGCCAGATGTGAAATGCATTTTGTAGGATTAACTATTACAAAATTTAGGACTAAGTTTAATAACCATAAGTCTAGGCTCAATGGCCACAGAAGGCTTACTACTGAAAATAAGGCTTAGGATGAATGCATATACAAGCACTTTATTCAACCAAATAAATACATGTATAGACGCTGTATAGCACTTTGTGTTAACCTTAGATGTAAAAAATGTTCATTAGAAAGTGCTCAATTCAGTTAATTCGAGACGTTTCGGGAATAACCCCTTCATCAGTCAGGATGTTTCAGCCGTTAGGCCAGAATCAAACGTTCACAGTGCACGCGCGTCCAATGATGCACATGTTATTTGAAACATGCGCGCGCGAGGAGATTACTAGTATGTTCATGCCGCTGAGGGCAAGCGTTTTAAGGTGGCTCAAGGGTTATGCAAGATCACGAAGCGCGCGCCAGTGACCTCAATCGAAAGTCGATATTCTCGTTCTTTTTGCTATTTTCCTAATCAAAGCTACTGAAGCATAACAAACAAGGGCCAAAACATGCTGTTCAACAGTCGCCAGTCTGATATCAGCTTTTAGTCTCAAATTAAAACTACTCAAACATCGCCATTTTTTGACGTTTGTTTGGTTTTGATTTCAATTTTCTTCAATTTCCTTCGGTAAAATTTTCTGATATGCTCAAACCGGGTAGAGTCTGGCAAGAAGAAACTTTTAAAAATCGCAAAAAGTAGGGGTTGTCAAGGTAATTTTTTCGTTTTTAGCATTTTTGTGTTTTTTTGGATAAGGGAAAACCTTGTCTTACAAATTTTTCTGATAAATTGAAAGCAAGGAAAGCTAATAAGGAATAACTTCTCTGCCAAATCTTAAGGAATTTCACCGAAGGAAATTCGAGAAATCCGATAAGGATTTTTCAATTTTTTCACCTCAATGGGGATTACGTCATCAGAATAGGAACTCGCCAAGATCGCTATGTGAGCATGCGCGAGTTTTCGAACCACGCGGTTTTTCATTCTCGTCCCCAGAGGCCGCGCTCCTTTTGGTCAGCACCAAGAAATCACGACCTATGGCCTGGTCCAACACCGGAAGTCCACGTGATTCACGGACTTCCCGTCACTCTGCGCATGCTCAGAGTCAAGTCTGATAAATCTGATTGGTTCTGGTTTCAATCTATTGTGTTCACAAAGCCATTCAAAAACAGAATGTCGTTGGACCAGGCCAGAGGTCGTGATTTCTTGGTGCTGACCAAAAGGAGCGCGGCCTCTGGGGACGAGAATGGTGTTTTTTTCGATGAGCGACTCGACAATGGCGGTGTCATCAAAATACACACAAGACCTTTCCGTCCAAATCGTTTCCTTTACGTTTTCTTCTAAATGGTTTCTCTGTTTCTTCTTCTGGGCTGTAATTTGAGCTATATTGTTGACTTGTTCGCTGCTTTGCATGAGCTTGCGTCAGCTAACGCGCTCACATTACTAAAGCTCGCATCATCGGTGCGCGCGCTCTTAAAACCACAGGTGGCCCAAGCTCGATATATGAGTAGCTCTATGTGGACCTTTGCATTGTTACGTGACTCGAGCGATTTGCATATTTATAAAGATTTGTATGGGGAAAGAAGTAAACCCGAAAAAAAACGAAAAATTACCGTTGAATTACAATAAAAACCGCTTACCTGAATTCCAGCTCCGCTTTCTTTGTGTGCTGTGTGATTTTTTAACTGATTTAGAGCGGTTTAGCGTAGTTTAGGTTCCAACGGTTTCTTCTCTATATATAATATATATAGAGAAGAAACCGTTGGAACCTAAACTACGCTAAACCGCTCTAAATCAGTTAAAAAATCACACAGCACACAAAGAAAGCGGAGCTGGAATTCAGGTAAGCGGTTTTTATTGTAATTCAACGGTAATTTTTCGTTTTTTTTCGGGTTTACTTCTTTCCCCATACAAATCTTTATAAATATGCAAATCGCTCGAGTCACGTAACAATGCAAAGGTCCACATAGAGCTACTCATATATCGAGCTTGGGCCACCTGTGTTAAAACCCTATGAGGCCCGGATACACGGTGCAATATTGCGCGCAATGGCTGAATTGCATCGTGTATCCACCCCAAAATTTGTTGCGTGCAATATTGAGCAGTAGAATCTCGTCCTACTTCTGCAACATTGCACGCAACAAATTTCTTCGTGTATCCACCATCTGCAGCATTTCGTGCAATAGTGTGACGCAAATTTCAGTGTTCAGCCAATCAAATATCACATTCAAATTTAACCGCTGACCGAATTTTCGCCCGTAGTACGTTTCACATAAAAATATGGTTTGGTCTCAAGAAGAGGAAAGTACTTTAATTGACTATTACAGAGGTAAGTAATCTTTTTTCCTAAGCCTTACCTGTGGTTCGGTATCCAAACGTTTTGTTCTGGATATTGTCATTCACTTCTTTTATCAGCTTTTATATTACTCTTACCCAAACACGGCGATTTCTTCTTTTAATTCGATTTTTCTCCTCCCAATCTAACAGCAACAACGCTAGAACTCCTATAGCTTTTTTTTGGCAAGCGACGCCATTTTGGATTGCGTGATGTAAACATCATCGCATGAGAGCTTGGTAACCGCTAATCAAATATTGGGCGTAATGTTGCACGAAATGTTGCGACCGTGTAGCCACGTCGAGTGACGGATGTTGCGCGCAATATTGCTCGCAATGTTGCACCGTGTATCCGGGCCTTAAGTTTGAAGATCAGCCTTAAACGCTTGCCCCCAGCGGCATGACCATAGACTTTAAATTCATTTAACTCCTCGCGCGCGCATGTTTCAAATAACATGTGCATCATTGGACGCGCGTGCACTGTGAACGTTTGATTCTGGCCTAACGGCTGAAACATCCTGACTGATGAAGGGGTTATTCCCGAAACGTCTCGAATTAACTGAATATTGAGCACTTTAATCAGCCAGCCCATCAGGGATTGACTGATGTTAGGGTACAGCTGATAGATAAGTGCACCAGGAGCCCATCACTGGTGATGGGCTCCTGATAAGTGTTATAATGAAAAAATACTTAGGAATAGGGAGGCCCAGAGGGCCTACTGGCTTCGATGAATACACCCTCTGGGACTCAGTAGTGATGACTTTTTCAGCAGCTGTAACCCGAGAGAAGGACTTGTTTTAGGGTGAAATTGGATTCAATTTGGGACTGTGTTGTGATGCGAGCTTCATAGCGCGTGTGTTATTGGACAGTTTGTTATCAGAGAGTTCAATAAGCCAATCACATTCAAGGTTGTAGTTTAAATCAACCAATCTCAATTTCAGAGCAACATGAAACAATATTTACACCTTTGTCAGTATTTTAATGCAAATTTTTCATTTCTTACATAACTTGGCTATTCTTTTCTCGGAAATTGTAATTTTTATGATTAATTGACAATAGGACTTCGTGTCGTCCAATTCGGTCTGTAAAACAAATCGGACTCCCGATTTTGTTATCACATGTATGATTATTACAGACCGAATTGGACTCCACTCAGTCCTCTTACCATTACTTAGCACCAATTCTCGAAAAAGCGTTTTTTTGTATTTCAAGTCTTAGAAGTTTTATGTAAAAAATTATCGGAAGTAGAAGAGCGTGTGTTGTGAGAATGAACACTGGATGTTTTCGTAAATAAATTACGTATGTTGAAGTTTATGATATAAAAAGTTTAAAAGCAAAAGCTTAGCGTTAATAAACAGTGGAATGGTATGTTCATTTCTCTTTGCGGAGTACATAAAACGAGATAGACGTTTTTTGCAATAAGCCCCAGACAGATAACCCGTAAGTGTTCTAAGGAGAAATAAAAGACTGATAAATATTTAATGGGGCGTGGAGAGGTACAAAGTGTCTTAATTTTGCAATAAGACCATCGGTTTTACTGATTTTTAAAGCGATAAACTCAATATGATTCTTCCAAGAAAGATTATAGTCAATAATAACTACTTATTAACCGAGAGTGAGGTCTTTAGGGGAAAATCTCGGACCGAGACCTTACCGTATTGACCGAGCGATAGCGAGGTCAATACAGCAAGGCCGAGGTTTGAGATTTTCCCGTAAAGACAGAACGTTCGAGGTTAATAAGTTGTTTATTGCCAACGAGCCAGCCGAGCGAAGACGAGGCGGCAGAGAATAGTGCCGCGCGAAGAATGGCGTATGCGAAAAAATTCTCGATCGAGCTCTGAAAAGTGTAACTGTAAGGTGTAAGATGTAACAATGGCTCAGTTTGAGCCAATTGCAAGGACGGAACTATTCGAGCTATTGTAGTTTTAAGCCAATCAGGAGGCGCGTTACATCTAGACTTGTCTCGTGGATATCATTGTTTTCTTTGCTGTTGTGTTTATCCAACTGTGAATAATTTCATAATAGTCTCAGAACATATCGAACCAGTGTGTTTCCTCTCTCACTATTCGAGCTATTGTAGTTTTAAGCCAATCAGGAGGCGCGTTACATCTAGACTTGTCTCGTGGATATCATTGTTTTCTTTGCTGTTGTGTTTATCCAACTGTGAATAATTTCATAATAGTCTCAGAACATATCGAACCAGTGTGTTTCCTCTCTCACTTTATCGAAATGAAAATTCAATTGGGGAGCGTTCCCTTTACAAAACTCTTCTTCTAATTCGAATATTCAGGAAAACTGTCAGACAAGAGCAAATCCAAGACACAAAATCGACACGAAAACGAACCAGCGTGTTCACCACAGAATTGAACGAGCGTGTTCATGAATCGAAACAGTGTATTCCTTCTCTGTTTACCTATATCGAACTGAAAGTTCCATCGGGCAGCTTTTTTGGAAAGATTGTGTTCACCAGTCGAACCACTAGAGCAAATCCAGTGTTGAAATCTAGCATATCGAACTGAAGGTTGAGTCGGCAGTGTTTCCGAACAGAACTGAACGAGCGTGTTTATCATACAGTCGAATCCAGTGTTCAAAACACAAATCGGATCTGTTTTGCCACAGAATTAAACGAGTCGTGTTCATCAATCAAACTAGCGTGTTCACTTTCACTTTGACTTTAATTGCCCATCATATTGAACTGAAAGTTCGACCGAGCAGCGATACATTCCAATACTCTTGATATTCAGGGCTTGCGTGACGAACGTTACCGGCCGGTAAACGCGTAATAATTTTCTCTCGGTAATGTTTGCAACAGAAGAGAACCAAAAATCCGTTATGCTGTATTAATAAACCCCTTATTATAGCACAAATTATTCGCTCGTTGGCACTCTATCGATAGGTATACCTAGTTATATGGTTTTTTGCTTGGCTTTTGCAGGCCCGTAATCGGCCCGTGGGCATTACGGGAGAATTATGCCCTAGTATTGGCCAATCAGAGCACGCGTTAGATCGGCTACAAACCCAAGTCATATAATAATTCGAAATAATCTTGTATACTTAACGTAATCTTTGCAGTCTAGGGAAGCGTTCATACCTTTCTCATTGTCAAATAGGCTTATTAGTCTCTTGATATGGACGGAATATGGCAAAATTTGATCTTCTCATGTTAAGGTTTAACTTGTTTGATGTTAGCCAAACATACAATCTATGTGTAAAGGGGGTAAGTTTCTAATGAAACTGTGATGCTGCGTCGGTGGGAGTATTACAAGATAATTTGGTTTTATCAACTGGGTTGATAATGTGAACTGGACACCGTAAAGAGATTCGAAAGCTGACGTTTCGAGCGTTAGCCCTTCGTCGGAGCGAATCGAGGAATTGTGGGTTGTGTGTGGTTCACTTTTTCCGTGTTTACATAGCCTCGTCTAACCACGAGGAGGTTTGGGAGAATTCGAGACGGTTATGCAAACCCGAGACGTAGTCGAGGGTTTGTATAACTTTCGAGAATTCTCCCAATCCTCTGAGTGTTTAGATGAGGCTATGTAGACACTGAAAAAGTTCTCTATTGCTTTTATAAATGATTCTTTAAAATACGCGCGAATCTAAAACGTCACAACCGTGTTTACATACTCTCATGTAAACACACCTATCGACCAATGAGAGCGCGCGTAGTGGCTCAGTTATTTTATAAACAAAATTATTATAAACTAGATCATTGGATAATGCAATTCGAGAGTTTTCATTGGCTTGTGCGCTTGTTGGATATGAGATGATTATAGCCAATTCGGCCCCTCGTTGGCAATCTACCATCTCATATTCCAACGCGCGCTTGTGGAATAATTGTTAAATATGGAGCTACGTATTGGTTGGTGCATGGTAACGTGAAAAACAACAGAATAAATTAGCTGAATGAAAAGCGTTTGTTGATACCGTGAGGGTTGAGAGTGCTGATTTGAAAAATAAATTTTTGTTCTAGAGTTTTGCGGCTCTCCATGCGTCCTTGATATAGGGAAAGGCCACAGACTGCGATATGTTGCTTAGAATGATTGGGGATATTTAAGTGTCTCGCGACCGGTTATGTAGTTCAGCATTCACAGCATTTTCTAATGACTTGAGGTTTTTGACCGTCCATAAGATATTAGTGTCATCAGCAAAAAGATAGAAGTTGAGTTTTTTAGAACAGGTTTAAATATCAGTGATACACAATAAAAGAAACTAGGAAATGGCTTAAAATGAAAAGGGCAGTTAAATAAAGCTTAAAAAGCACCTGTTGATAAAAATTCTTTCAAAACGGTCTGTGGTATTAAACACGCGGTAGAACGATGTTGTGGCGTCTCTTACGAGTTTTGCGTGTACGGGTAGGAGACAACAGGTTATGTAGTGGCCCTGAATGAGCCGACTCACGCTAAGCCATTCCTGTTCAAGTCCCCCCTACCCCTCCCCCACCACTCAAAAAGGTTGCTGTGCGGGCCCTGCCAACTTCATAGTTTAGGTAAGATAAGATTTAAGATTTGTGTTATAACCTGACATATCCGAAAATAAAAGAGGAATAAACTTTGTAAATTCTTGTGTTGAATTACGAACTTCTCAGATTTCTATACACAGGACTTCTGGACACACTACAGTCGGAGGGATAGCACAAAACAAGAACGACTTGTCGTCTTCTCACTTGAGAGTGAGTGTGACAGTGAAAGCAGGAGTGGATTTGTTAGGGTTACTACGCGGCGACGGCCTGTTTGAAGGTAGAGCTCGGTAATGCACGTGACACTTACTTAACTAACCCATTATCACCCTTTCAGTCTCTCGAAAACACCTTTAAAAGAAATGGTACGCGTGGTGAGAAGCTTAAAATAGCAGATATAATAATGGATTTTTAGCAAGAAAAGTACTGTAGTCGGCGCGAATTTTAAAGCGGTTCCATGAAGTTCAGGGGCACCCAACGAGCAAATTAAGTAAAAAATCCTTTGAGGGATATTTCTAGGCTCCTTGTAATGTTTAAATACTGTTTAAAGAGTTGTTTTGATCAGCTAGAAAAATTTGATCTGTTCGGCGGATTTCTTAGCTGAAAATTGAACTGCCCGAAAATGTTAGGAAATTAAATCATCATTTCAGAAATTGCTAGCTGAACGTTACCTTCGAAGAACTTCTCCGCGAACTATTTGCTTATCCGTAAATGCTAGGCGACCTTAAGAGCTAAAAATTGCAAAAATATCCCTTCCGAAAATCTAAGGGACTATTCCCGTGGATTTGTCCTCGTTTCGAATCTTTTAGCTAAGGTTTTAGTTAAGAAATCAGTAGCTCTTTGTCAATGCATTAACCGAAAGTCTTAGAACGAGTGGACTCTCCCGAACAGATATTTCATCGAAGTTTCTCGTTGGGTGCCCCTGGAAGTTTTCTTTAACTTGTGTCAGTGATTGACCAAATTATTCTTGATGGCGTTTGCTAAATATAGAACGAGTACTTGTGCCTTTTGGTTAAAAAAAGACTGACAAGCGGGTCAAAACACGGAAGTCAATAGGGAATCGCGATTACTTCCTACGATACAAAGAAGGTTTTATAAAAAGCAGTAGAGTGCTTTGTTCAATTTTTGCCCCGTTCACTTTTGTACACATGCCGTACAGGCGACAGAACACGGCCATGTCACATGTACAAAGCCAATCAACTGTGACTTTCACTTGTCTGAGTGATTCTATAATAATTCAAGATAAGATCAGATAAGGATTACTCAAGATCTGACGCATCTGCGTGCACTAGATATCATCTGCATCCTGCAGACATGCACAATGTGAACAACGTTCAGATCTACTTCACTGAATAGGTCTGAATATTGCTTTCTGTCGAAAGAGTGATTACTCGCGGGACTCTCGGGACAATTGCATCCGTTGAAAGTCTGCAAGAAATGCCCATTTTTCCTATTCTTCTTTCCTTCCTATGAGATAGTTGGTCTTTTACGGGTGCTTCAGAGACTGAATGGATTATACCTTTTAAGATTTTAACCAGTGCTACAAGGAAGTTTTACACTATATCAGTGACATCATCGGATAGCCTCTAGAAGGTGCCATAGCAACAATATTTACTATAAACCATTTACGTAGACCAATCAGAACACAGAATCGATTGAGTTCTGTTTTAAACCACAAAGCAAGCGCTGTATTGTCCATAAGTTGTGCAAAATTCTTGGTGAGGTGAGGTAATCGCTGGACTGTAGCAAGGATTTCAATCATGAGTGCCGAAATTGATGCTCACATAACGAAGAAGTATGAAATCAAAAAGCGCTTAGGAAAAGGAGTGAGTCCGTCGTTTATGCTGTTATCATTTGGCGCGATGCGCGTCATAATTCCTCAGTGGTCACCGTTTAGCCGGCATTTCTTCGATGTAAACTGAGTTTATCGCTGTTTATAGGCTTATGGAATTGTCTGGAAAGCTATAGATCGACGAACAGGGGAAGTTGTTGCTGTGAAAAAGATTTTTGATGCCTTTAGAAATCAAACAGACGCTCAGGTATGTTTGGTAAACGCGTGATAAACTTGTAAGCTCAAACTTTATAAGCTTATGTTTTGGACGCCATTTCGATTATGATGGACTTCCACAAGTGAATGAATTTCCTCCTCTCATGAGTGTTCTTATTTGAACTTCAATTTTAGAGAACCTTTCGCGAGATTTGTTTTCTTCAGGTATGTTAATTCAACTGACATTGTTAATGTTGAATAATTTCTCTGGGAATATTTGTGTAACGCCTCTCTTATTTCACCGCAAAATGAAGTTGAAGCTTGCGTTGATTTCCGCTTCTCGTATCCTGTCTTTGATTTCAGGAATTTGGAGACCACGAAAATATCATTAAACTTCTAAACGTGATAAAGGCGGACAATGATAAAGACATCTACTTGGTTTTTGAATATATGGGTAAGTCGATTAAGAATGTCCAAATTTCTAATTTCCATCGTGAAGCACTTGCGGTCAGGTACAACTGGCTAAGTTTACCATTCATTTGGGTTAAGAAACATTCAGTATTGCCTTGAAACAGAAATCGCTGGCAGGGTCAGCAGGGATTCGTTTGGTTTGGTAAGGTACGATAGCGTCTGTTTTTCATCATTTATATTACAAATGATTTGCATGTTCGAGTATTGAGTAAGCTTCGCTTCTTACAAGTTTTTCTTGCTAAATTTTAAAAATTATAATTATTTCAGTTTCGAAGGCAATATATAAACAAGTGGTTCATGTGACATAAAACCTACGTATTCGATGATATGTTCTTTAGGGAACAGTAATTACGTCTGAGTATTTAGAATATAAGCAGCTTGTGACTGTCACAGGTACTGTGCAGTTAGTTGATATATTAAGCTTACTACGTACATAACAGAAGTTACATAATAAGTATATGCACATGTTGAATTTGGCAGTCAAGAATGGCCATGACAAATTTAAGCACTACCTTAAGTATAAAATTATCGATTTGTTGTACAATATCAAGACAGCAGCCTTAATGATTCTTTTCAGGGACTTGTGTACATGTGTAGTTTGAGGGTTTGCTGGGAGTGGGGGGTGCAGGATGAAGTCATTTATCCTTTTGGCAAGTTTGTAGAAATGACAAGAACAAAAAGATTGTCATTGTCAAATTTAGTTAAAAGTTAGCTGGGTTATCAAAATCAATTTAACTTTAAGTCAGTTGATCATGCATCAAGCTTGACGGAGTTATAAAACATCTATGCTATGGATTGACTTGTTATTACTCTGCCTTTCCAATGGAAATGCCCAAGTTGAAATTCCGGCCTAGTTTTTTTTTTTGTTCAATGCCAAATCGCAGTCAAGTCCTTAGCATAAACATCTACTTTTGAATCATATGGTGCCAGAATGAACAAAAGGAGGTATAAACCTATGCATCAAGCTTGAGAAACATAAGCTTGATCAGATAGATGCAAGAAACATAAGGACGTCTAGACAAAGGTATAGCTTTCTGGAAATAAAGCTATGGCATCTCCTGAGAAAAGCAATAAGAATCTATATACTGTACTTGCAAACAGTTCTAATCAAACACCCGGGCACGACATCACAATGTAGAATGTAAGTAAGCAACATGTTCGTGGTAAATTTCATATTTTGTTCCTCGAAAGCAAATGCTTGGAGATTTAAAAACTTAATTCTTGCAATAGAAATGAGCCTAAATAACACATAAACTCATGGCAAATTACGGAGGTGTCAAACTTGGCGAAGTGACTTTCCAATAACAGCGGAAATCATGCAGACCTATGACCTCTAAAAATTTGCCATAGCACAGTCTAACGGCTCAACTCTACTTAAAATTCCTCTTTATAACACAACATGAAGTGCCCTTCATAAACACAAGTGAAACAACAAAAAGGTTGAGGGACCGAACAGAAAACGGCAAGTGTACAAATGTCACTAACCGTAGGGGTCGTGTAGGTCTTTCGGCCCCATTTTATTACATAACACATGCTGTTTTCAGCTGTGTATGCGAGAAACCTGCATCTCTGGCATACAAAGATAGAAAACAGTGACAGGAGAAACGAATAGTTCCATAAAAAAAACTTAGGCAAATGCAGGCACAAAAAACAAAGTTTCTTTCCAGCATAAAGCCCGAGTGAATGCAAATATGGGTCTAGTTTATGTTGATGGCTCCATTGCAAATATTAAAAATCTAGTGTTAATATTTTATGCAGTTCAAAGGCTTTATGGTCAAATCTCAGTATAAATTTTGAACCTTCAGTTTGCCTCTAAGTTGTTAGCGCATTGTAGGCAACAACAAAATTATAGTACTTCTTTCAAAACCGTTTTACTAATTCACATGTCATAACTGTGTATAATTTATTCTAGTGTGCAAGTTTATTCAACTATGCCAATTAACAGATTTAGACCATAATTATTGATGATTCCATTCTTATTTAGCAAATTGCTTTATTCATCACAGATACAGATCTTCACAATGTGATAAAGAAAGGCAACATTCTAAAAGATATACACAAAAGATATATTATGTACCAGGTAATGATCTTTACGTTGTGCAAAGAACATGTTATTCATTGAAAGAACTAAAATATTACTTACACCAATGGAAACCTAGGACTCAAAAGAGCCAGGAAAACAACTTGTTTGCTGGATACATGTATACCAGAGTATTTTGTATACCAGAGTTGTCATAAAAAAGTGTGAAGAAACTGATTAATCCAAACACCCCATCCCCCAAAAAATGAAATGTGTAGGTCAAAAAGTGTTAAACTGAAGTCCTCAAATTTGTCTTTTTTGGCAGTGAAACCTGTCATGAGGGTCCCCGATACTTTTTCCGTGACGCGTGAATGGGCAATTTTGCTTTGCGTGAAGCGTGAACGAGGATTTATTTATTCCGTGAACCTTGAATCTATACTTTTCCGTCCTCGGTAAACTGGTTTTCCATTTTTCGTGATCCGTGAAATATGCCGTTAACTTACGCGTGATTTGTCAACCAAAGACTTTTGCGGGAATTAATTTTAACTTTTTTGAACTACGAGATGTAAAACCTGCCTAGTCGACGCGCATGGATTAGAAAGGAAAAACAGACAGGCCTGCACGGACTCCCAACTGATGTGTTTTTTTTTTCATGTTTTTTGTAGCCTGCGTGGCATGCCGTAGAAATGGGGGGAAAGGGTCAAAACGACTCACGCTCACGCGCTTCGCGCGCTGGTCTTTTTTGTGGTTGCGTTGCATTATCAGAACCTTCAAATTATAGTTTTGCTCTTACAAGCATGTCTTTTAGAGATTTCCCACTTTTGTAAGATGTGATCGGAGGGTTTTAAAAAAATTATTTTCAGCAGAGGCCGATTTTCCGGCTTTGAGACTCCAGTTTTCTATCACGATTTGTTTAATTTTCTTTACCGAAGGGTGGTATGTAGTGACAAAAGTACAATGTAGTCTCTCTGCGCGTTTTTTTGTTGTTGCGGGTTTAGAGCCGATTGTCTTGAGTCAAAGGTGACCTCTGACAGGGACGTTTCTATATAATTCTTTGGATACCCGCATGCTTCGAAGCGTTTGTTGAAGTTTGCAAGGCACTCATCAAATGTTGTTTTCGAAGAATTTGTTCTAAGCAGTCTTATAGCTTCGCTTTGATAAAACCTCTTTTTACTCCCGGAGGGTGGCACGAGCTAAAATGAGTATATTGAAAGGTTTCCGTCGGCTTATAGTGAGTTTTAATGTCTTGGATGGATTTTTCTATGAATCTCTCTCCTTTGAACACCACTGTATCTCGGAAGCCAGGTTATTTCGTTCTCTGATATTTCGGCCGTGAATTTTATTGTTGGTTGGAATGTGTTAGCTTGTTCAATGAAGCGATCCACTTCGATTCCTTTCACAGTCCCAAAGGGAGAAGACGTCACTCAATGTAACGTTTCCATTCTCTTGGCTTGATAGTTCTTTGGTGAATTAATGTTTTTTTTGTTTTTATAAGCCTCAGATCATATTTTATAAAAGAGGTAGATCTCTAAAAGCCATGCTTGTAAGAGCAAAACTATAATTTGAAGGGCTTTGATAATGCGACACAACCACAAAAACCGCATTGGAAGTCCGTGCAGGCCTGTCTTTGTTTTTCCTTTCCAATATGATTTAACCGAAGCATTTTTACGTGAAACATGATTGCTTGCTTTTTTCTGTGAACGTGAAGGTGTTTTTTGCATTTTTTGTGATGCGTGAAAAGGCCAATTACTTATGCGTGAAACTGTTTTCAGAAGAGGTATAGGGGACCCTCTGTCATGGCCCTTAATTTCTTAATTCATTTTAACTTTTAATTGTTTTCCCTGGATAATTTTTAATTAATTATCCATTAATTATTACGAACATAATTACATGCTCTTGTCATGATTGACCAATATTGTTCATGTGTTCTTTATATTGCACTGTGGTCATGAAAAGAAAATTCCCACAGTTACGACTGTTTTAACTTAACTATGTCATTGTTCTCTGCATATAAACATTATGAAAAGAAAAATATCCCAAATGATCATTTTGGATATATTCTAAATTACAGGTAGAATTGAAAGGTCATGTATACAAAGAGTCTGAAAACTAATTATATGAGCAGAAAATTAAGTAAATGCTAACTTTCTAAAAGATCTGACGAAAGATTCAGTCAAGGGGCAAACTTCATTTCGTCATCATAAAGCATGAATGAGACTTTTTTTATATTTTGATGCTATATATGCACTGTTAAATATCATTCATAATGTGACGTCAGTCCTAAGAGAGCACTTCCCTGAATTAACTCTATATTGTAAACTCATGATAATATTGTGATCATATTTGCTGCAGATACTCAAGGCTGCCATGTACCTACACTCTGGGAATGTTATCCACAGAGACCAAAAGGTATTTATGATTTCCAGTATCTAGGTGTACGTGTCTGTTCTCATGAGGATTTTTGAAATCTTTTTCTCTGATCAGATCTGAAGATTACATGTTTCCATAGGGTCGTGTGGTCAGAAGATATATATTATTTTTAAAGACATCTTGTCTGTTTCATTACAGGATGTACCTGAAATGAAAGAGAAGAATGATCTGAAAACATAGATTTCGTTGTCAATTGTGATTACCATTACAGCGCTGATTATATTACCGTGAACACCTAAAATATGTCTGGAATGTTTATTGTGTTGTAACCAATCACATGTGAGATCTTCACACCACAGAAACCACAAGGCAACGAATGGTTTCCTAACGGCCACGGAACAAATTATTTTCGTTTTGTTTTAACATTCAGTCTTTTTACAAGCAAGTAAACAATTACTTTTCCTTCCCATTTATTTGCAGTGTGTGCTATAATAGCGAAAAATACAGGTTTGAGCGATTTTGAAATAAATTACAAAGCCGATGTGCCGGCGGACGCACGCGACGGTTTGGCGTGCGAATTTTCAAACTTTTTGTAACGATCGAAATCAGAATAATTAGGGCCTGATTACATGAGCCGGGCTGGCCCGGTTAGCCGGGCTGCCTCGGTGTGCCGAGATGACTTTCAGCCCGGTATTACATGAGGCGAGCCAGCCCGGTTGATGGCTGATGCGATGAACCGTGGGAAACTGGAGCAAGCTTGATTTTGTACTCTCATTGGCTTCACGAGCCGGGCTGGCCCGGCAAACGCGATTACATGGAGAAATCTCAGCCCGGTTAGCCGGGATCCCGGCACTGCGATACCGGGATCTCGGCTAACCGGGCTGGCCCGGTTGTCATGTAATCGCGAAGTTGATTTTTGTTGCGTTTAACAAACGTGCCGAGATCCCGGCAAACTGACACCAGCCCGGCTAACCGGGCCAGCCCGGCTCATGTAATCAGGCCCTTAGTTACGCCTGATTGCAAATTTCGGCGGTCTTTCCAGTTTGCGATCTTGCGATCAAGGAACTTCTGCCGGCACAGTAGTTCGAGGGTTCAATTGTTAGCCCACACAAATCAACCCTTGTTCTACAAAAAATATTGGCAAGGATTATGCTAATCACGATTGTTGTTTTTTTTTATCTTCATGTGATGTTGTTACACGGAAAGCTGGTCCAGGTCGCCGTCGCGTCGCGTTGGCTTCTAAATTTTTTCTTTCTAAACTCAAACAATGACCTGGATGCGGTCCTCAGCACTGATCTTGGGGAACAGCGGCGTTTTAAATTCCTAATAAGACAGTTTGTATCTTAAACAAAACAAAAATAATTTGTTCCGTGGCCGATTAAGGAAACGGTTCGTTGCCTGTGGTTTCTGTGGTGTGAAGATCTCGCATGTGATTGGTTACAACACAATAAACATTCCAGACATATTTTAGGTGTTCACGGTAATATAATCAGCGCTGTAATATTTAGTAAATTCTCAGCTCCGACTGACTATTGCATTTCTAGCTTTTTGATTGGCTAAAAAACTCCGACTGTGAGATAGTGCGCCAAGTTTAAAAAATTTCCGCACAAAGTTTTCAACTTCAGCCCTCTGTAATGGCCGAAATAAAAATCGGCGACAAAACCCAGTTTGAGAATTTACTAATAAAAACAATTATTCCATTTGCCCTTGTTGGATATGAAGTGATTATAACCAACTCGCGCTACGCGCTCGTTGGTTATTTTATCACTTCATATCCAACTTGGCCTCATGCAATAATTGTTATGTAGACCATATCAAAAATGTTTCATATGAGTTGCTGTAGGTTTAGTCATCAGTCAACCAAATGTTGTTTTGGTCCATGGCAAGCTTGGCTTAATAAGTTAATATGGCTTCTCTGTTTTCTTATAGCCAAGTAATGTCCTTCTGGATTCAGAGTGTTTTGTCAAAGTAAGTATGCTTTCAATGTCATTAGAAATGTCATGCAATGTCAAATACTTTTTTTATGGTGTGTCATAGTAAAAATGTGTGAGATATTTCCAGTCAGTAGCACAATAACTTGTGGCTGAAGGTCACTTACAGAAGCTCAGTCATGATATTTTAAAATATTTTGGCCATGCACAAAATTACATTTAAATTGAAGGAAACCTGAAAATAGTAGTTTACTAAGACAGAAAAACACCAAAGAGATAACAATAAACCATTAAGGAACAAGCATGGTTAAGGATGGAAAAGAGAAACACAGATTACAAACAACAAACTTGAAAAATTTAGGCTAAGCTTTTCGAGACGCACAAACTGTGCTCCTTTAATGATAAACATCTAAGTTCTCCTTAAAGATACCACTAAATTCCTTGGATAACAGTTTAAATAATGTTATTGTAAAAAATATATGAGAAAGATGAGCTGCACTAAAACAGTAGCAGATGCCAAGACTTACAAGATATTTTGAGTCTAACAAAGGCCTTGGAAGTTCAATTATTAAGACCAATGGCACATACATGTAGACATGTATGTTAGCAAGATCTGTTGGCTGCTATTATCTTAGCAATAAAATCATGTAATTATTTAATGAACTTTATGACTGATAATATTCTTATAGTAAAATAATTAAAGATTGATTTTGTTTCTAAAGCCTTCTGGTGTGGTCATAATTTTAATTACTGTAATACTTCATATCTTGCAGATGTGTGACTTTGGCCTTGCCCGATCAGTTACAAGCATGACACAAGATGCTGCTGATCCCAGTTTAACAGATTATGTGGCAACACGGTGGTACAGAGCACCTGAAATACTCTTAGCATCTCCCAGGTACTAAACAAGATTTAGAATCACTGTATCTTGAACTTGGCTTGTTTAAACACAGGAGAAAAAACAAAGTAGAATACAAAGTGAAATTAGATGTTTCTGCTGATGACAAACCGAGTTAGAAAACAATGAGATATCTCCCCAGACTGTGCTTAGAAGTAAAAGTGGATTTATTTTCTTATCAGATACACAAAGGGTGTTGATATGTGGTCACTGGGATGTATTTTAGGAGAAATGCTATTAGGTAAGTTTAAATCATTTCAAACCCTTTTATTCTACACGTACGTGACTGTATATTTTTTCGGTTTCATGATTTGTGAATAATAATGTTCATAAACATTTCATATGAATTTATTGCAGGAAAGCCATTATTCCCAGGCACGTCCACCTTGGATCAGATTGAAAAAATTATGACAATAATTCCCACTCCATCTAGACAAGGTAAGCTTAGGGAATAACCCTGAAATCAGTGTGTTGACAATTTTAACCAACATGTAAGAATCTATGGCTGGTTAGTTGAGTATGCAAATACACAGCATGATATCAGAGTTCAATTTCCTGCTCAATACAAGCAAGATTTTAGCTATTACTGAGGATTCAAAAAAATTGCTACCATTGCTATATGGCATCTGCAAATGACAAGTTTAGCTCATTTTGAAGTTAAGATGACAAACACAGCGTAGAAAAAAAGCATTGGTGTCTTATTTCAATGGCACAAAATAGTACTAGTGGTGGTATAGCCACCTTACTGACACAAATTATGTGTCTCGGGTTGTGGTAAGATAAACTCTTACTATTGTAAGAGCCACTTGGAAGTTGTATAACATATAATGGAGGTTTAGGATATAATCCAATCTAGTCCTTTAGCCAGGTGACTGTTTATCGTGAATGGCTGTCCTCATGAGGGATTGTAAACATTTAACAAGTTTATATGCAGTTAGTTTGTATAGTAGCCATGTTCATCCAAAATGTTTGCTTATTAAACATTTCAAATCACCTTTGGGGTTACTTCATCATTATTATGGAACTTACATATTATAGATCAGTTAGTAGTCCTCCAAAAATGATTTGCTGTTCTTTACTGATGTTCGCATTTTAGATATTGATAGCATCAAGTCACAGTACAGTTCATCAGTATTGGACAGAATGGCCTGTAAACCCAAGAGAAGTCTTGAAGATGTTATACCTAATGCCCCACCAGATGGCATTGATCTGCTAAAGAGATTGCTTCAATTTAATCCTGACAAACGACTGACAGCAGAGCAAGCTCTAAAGCATCCATTTGTGGCCAGATTTCACAATCCTGAAGAAGAACCATCTATGGATTATGATGTGATTCCTGCTCTAAATGATGATGTTCAGTTGAGTGTCGAAGAGTATCGTGTCAAACTTTATGAGGTTAGTGATTGTGCATGTTTTGGCCTGAGCACATAATTCATAGGTTTTGGTGCAATATACATCACAAAATGACTCTATGTAATCAGGATTTCTCAAAAATTTAGTTTAAAAAAATAATATTTTAATGCTCGCCAAAGAACTGTGCATTCAGTTCTGAAAATGGATAATTGTTCAATCACACTGTCAATCACACTTCAATCACACATTTAACATATCACAAACTGTTCTGATGGGTTTTAAATTGTCAGGCATCTAAGCTGATTGTAAGATTGAAATCAGTTGTCAGTGAATCAAGTAGGCATAATAATGTAAACGTCTGTGTGTCTTTCTTCAGAGCATCATCCAGAAGAAAACTAACATCAGGAGACAAAGAAGAGAAATTTTTCTTCAAGATCACAGGCAGAAACAAGCACAGGCTGCCGAAATGGCTAGACAACAAGAAAGAGATTCCCAGCCTCTCAAGCCAGTTGAAAACTCACCAAGCATATCACAGGCTAGCCAACCTCCACAGAGCTCACCAGTCAGATCCCCAGTCCAAAAGAGTGAAGGTGTGACTGTGGCATTTGGAAGAACTACCAAGATTCAGCACCAAAGGTCACCTTCTGCTGGAAAAGGAATAGTGAGAAGACACAGCTTGGAAAATGATAGTGTAAGTTTAGCAGGTTTCTTTTATGTAGCACAATGATAGTGAATACACAAGTATGAAGTGTGAGATGAGAGAGAGTCATTAAAGAGACTGAAACAGAACAAACTTCAAAGGCAAAACATGGCATTGTATTGTGAGAGAGATGGCGCCTAATGAACACTGTGCACTAGGTGTGTTCTTGGGCAAGATGCTTATCTTGTTCAGTGTCTCTCTGCCTTGGCCAGGGTGCAAAGAAAGTTGTGTCTCATAGCCCAGGGCTAGTTGATTTTGTAGTTGGGCTTTTTTGGGAAGTGTTTTGAGAGAATTTTAATTACAGACCAACTGTAGGAGTTGAATTTTCTTTTTTTTTGGGGGGGGGGGGGGGTGGAGGGGAGGCTGCTGAGAATGACTTGTCAGGCCAGAAGGGCGAGCCCAAAAATTGGTTTTCTTTGCTCCCTGCTTGGACTTTAAATAGCTCTGGGATTTTTGGGGGCAACATGGAAAATTATTGCAAGAGCCACTGCCCCTAGTGTTTTTTGCACAAAACATTCAGTACACTGATTGCATGAGAAGCCTGTACTTTTCCTTTACTGTACATCTTTTGAAGACAAAGCTATGCCAGGCACACATAAGGTATGTGCTCAATATTTCCATGTAGTGGTCAATGCTAAAACTTTCATTCGTATGTACAGATTATGTCCCCACCAAGGCCAAACCCTGCTGGTCGCACAAGACCAATATCTGCTCAAGTAAAGCCTAAGAACACCATCATCACGCGTAGCAATAGCGCTGACAAACTTCTGCAAGTAACCAGCGCACGTATGGTGAGTTGGCAGAAACCATCTTTGTTAGTTTGTTAAATTAATTTAATACAGTCAACTCTTTCGTAAGCGGACACCCTCAGGAATTGGGAAACGTGTCCTTTAGTAGAGCTGTCCGCTTACGAGAATTATTTCCATAAGAAAAAAAGGGGGAAACTGGTAAAAAAGGGAATTGAAAACAGTGTCCGCAGGGACAGCTGTCTGCTTACGAGAGCGTCCATTAGCGGATAGTTGACTGTATGACCAACAGTAGATTAACACTTTAAACAGGTTATGCTGATTGCATAACTACCATTTCTTATTTAAGGTGGCTCAAACAGTTTTGGGTGATGTAGCAGTTGTCGTAAGGTCTCACATGAGTGGCTCGATACCCTTAGAGTGAACAATACAACAAACAACAGAAACAATGCCCCTAGCCCTAAAACAATAACAGCTGCTACAATGACCAAACAATAGCAGCTTACAAGAGCTGCTACACTTCTGACAGTTTTCAGTACTTTCCAAAACTTAGAGTTCGGTGGGTCATTATAACCACTCTATATCGGTTGATATCAAAATAATGGCTTCATAAAACTGCCCAATCATTGGTGAACAAGTTGTTGTCAATTTTGTGGCTCAATGGGTTACCATAGCACCCTTAATTTTACCTTTAAGCGCTTAGAACTCAAAAACGAGCTTGATGACCCCCATTTTCTATTATTGAATTGTAACCAGCATGGTAAGATGCAACTTTATGCCACCGTAAATTTTCGAAAATTTAAGGTGGCTCTGAAGCCCCTACACAGAATTTTTTTTAACTTTGCAAAAAGTTGCATCTGATCGTGTTGACTACAATTCGATAATAAAAAATGGGGGTCACACGGAGCTCGTTTTTGAGTTGTAAGCGCTTAAAGCTAAAATTTAGGGTCTTTTTAGCAGGTGGTACTGTTGCTATGGTAACCTGTTGAGCCACAAAATTGACAGCAACATGTTCACCAATGATTGGGCGGTTTTTTGATGATTTCGACATCAACTGATATAGAGTGGGTATAATGGACCATCAAAATGTAAGTTTTGGAAAGTACTGGAAACTGTTTCTGGCCACCTTAAGCTATTTCAGCTCTTCTTGTGTTCAGATTTGAATGCTTCGTTTTGATAATATTTTTTTACAGTTTCATTTTGTTTTCGTGTCCTGTTAGCTGATTGCCAATGTACAGAAGGCCATTTTGTCCAGGACTTATCCTGTTGTGTAACATTTGGTTTCTTTTTTTATTTCTAGGTTCCAGCTCAAAGACCCCCATCAGCAAAATCAATTCACAGGCCAGCAAGAAAACCTGTACCAAACCCAAGTGTTAGTCGCTCACCTTATGAAAGTTATGCTCAGACACATGGAACAATATCAAAGAGTTCACTACAAGCTTTACACTCCAGAATATGGTAGCTGAAGGTTTTATAAGCTTCCTTAGGATTTTACCTGTTTGTTATGTGGAATTTTCTTTGTAGCTAGGCAAAGGTAGCTGTTGAGAATTTATAGTTCAATTTATTTAAGATATGTAATGAAGAGAATGAATAGATTATATGTAATATTTGGGATTTTGTGAAATATTTGCTGCCGCGTTACCTTTCATGAACAATAGCTATTTTCTTCACCATATCATTTTTTACCAAGGAGAATCGAAAAACAAATCCGTTGTAAATAAATACTTTAACAGCAGCAACAGAACGATTGTAAAATATTATCGCATTTGTTAATTGGTAAATTTGAAAAGAATTTTTTTAAATAGGCTATAAATACAATTATTTTGCATTTGACAAGTCCAATTTTAGGATATATTTTCTCTGCCTTTATTTAAGTTTTAAAGATACTTGTCAGAGGAAACTGAATAGAAGATTAAGCTTAACTTGTTTGTTTAGGAAGTATCTCTTAGTCATTTTGATAACTTCTAATCTAGAAGCAGTACTACTAATCAGCTGAAGACAGTTTGCATATTCAGTAAAATGATGTAAGCTTATTATTGTAATAGTAAGCTATTTGTTGGAGGGGGGATTAAAGATTGGGTTCATAACAGTATGATGTGAGTGTTTTATTGACTCACCTATTTTCTTCATCTTTGTAACTACTTTAAATTACGGATTCAAAATCTCCGGAGACATGACCAAACCGGGGAGTTTTTATTTCGGATTCGTCCACTTGTGTGTAAACGGCAATGCCAATCCGGTACTAAAACATTCCGAATTCATCACGAATCCCGAACAATTTCCTCTAGTGTAAACATAGTCCTAGTCTAATAAGAGAAAAGCTCAAGATTTATGTAGATAATAATGCTGAAAAGTACCAAATGTAAATAAACAATCACACTTATCCTTTTCCAGTGAAAGAAGAATTACACATGTAATTACGCGAGAATTTCAATACTGTACCTGGTTTTTCGTGCCAGTGTAAGTGATCCTTTTGTTGCCAACCTTTCTTGCTCCCTCCATACAAGCCCTCACCCATCTAACTTAGCTATGTCGAAATGCCCCGGTTGACATGGTCCTTTGCTTGAAAATTAATAATGGTAATAGGACTGAGTGGAGTCCAATTCGGTCTGTAATCATCTGAGAGAAAAAATCGGACAACCGCGTAGGGGGAGTCCGATTTGTTAATCACGAGTATGAATAAATAAATAAAAATAACAATACACTTATATAGCGCTGTTTCCCAGTGGTTCAACAGCTTTGAAAATTCGCTAAAAAATTAACTAAAAACTTTCTAAAATGCAGTATCGAAAATTGAATAAACGTAAAAGTAAAAAAAAAGTCAGCATTCATAGGTTGGATTCCAAAGCAAGTTCTTAGAAAATGAACGAAGTAATCTCGAGGGATGATAATGAGTAACTAAGTCAATCAAATACGCTTGGTTGTGTAGCACTTGAAATGTAATCCTCTGATCAATGGGTAGCCAATGAAGAGGCGTTATGTGATCGTACTATTTAGACTGGTACACTATTCTTGCAGCGCAATTTAACACTCGCTGGAAATTGAATTGATGTTCTGTTACCAATTAATCATAACAGTTACATTTTCCCATAAAAGTAAAAGTTTCATTTGAAAAAAGCTATTAATAGTCATTTTTAAATAATATAATTAAAAATATGTTGAAGATGGCTGTTATTTTTTTTTCAAAACAGTCACCGGAGACTAAACCTCCACAATTTTACAAAGACAGTCTCTTGAATTGGTTACTATAGTTATTTATTATTATTATTATTATCATTATTCTTATTAAAGTCTTTATTCAATCAAAGGATAAAAATACATATCCTAAGTAACAATGAAAAAATATTAAAAGATACACAATAAGATACAATGGTAATATAAAATATAATAATACTACACTAAATTATATTTAAAAATAAGCCTATTTACAAAAGTGATATAGTGATTATATGTTGTAATTGGTGGATTTAGTGGAGAGGACTTAAAATGATTGGCTCATGTAACTGTCCGATTACAGCCAACTGTCCGACAACACTGTCTGATTACAACTTAGCAGATTAATTAGAGCAAAATACGGCAGTTTATGCACCAATCACATTTGAGGAAACTGCAATTGTTACGATTAGCCAATTATAAAATAACTTAGCTACAACGCGCGCTCTCATTGGTCGATAGGTATGTTTAGATGAGAGTATGTAAACACGGTTGTGACGTTTTAGATTTCCGTATTAATGAGAATTATTTTAAAAACAAGAGAATTATTAAACAATAGAGCACTTTTTCCGTGTTTAGATGGCCTCATCGAAACACAATTTGGGGCGCTGGGAGAATTCGAGACAGTTATGCAAACCCTCGACTGCGTCTCGCGTTTGCATAACTTTTGAGAATACTCCGAACCCTTCCGAGTGTTTAGATGAGGTTATGTAAACACGGAAAAGTGCCCTATTGCTTAAATAACGTGCCTTTGAAAGAATAATCTAAGCCCCGTCCTGCTGATAGATTTAAGCTCTCTCAGTTATACGCCAACCCCACTCCCCAAAAACAACAACAACAAGCTCCTATCGACACTCGTCTGTTTTTTAAATGATCGGAATTCAAAAGCTTTGTGGCGATCACCTTGGTTTGCGAAAAGCGAGGATAACAAGAGAAGAATAGATAAGATAGTAGTGTTATTTTATCTACGATTCACCGATTGGTCATATCAAAAGTTTAAGCAAGCTGGCAAAACTTAATTCTCAATGAATGGATAATCTTGAACGGCTGGCACCAAAAATCACTTAACGAGTGAGTGCTGAACTACGCCCTCCTCCTTGAAGAGAAAAAAATATCATATTTTTTGCACCAGCGTACGAAATAACACATTGGACTTTAACAGCTTTCTTTTACGTCTTAGAAGGAAACTTAATATTTTCAGAGAAGTCTCACTTTTGAAAAGAAAACTTTCAACATATTCCAATCTGCTTGGGTCCAGTTATTGTAACTTGAAAACTTTCGCGCGAAAATTTTCCAGTCGATAGAATTTTTTAAATTTTTACTGCAGGCAGATAATGAGTTACTTGTGCCAGATATGCAAAAAACTTTGGGGGTCACCGTCTTCGTTTCAGAGATAAAGCGTGTGGAAAACCACCCTGATTTCGAAAAATTGTCGCATATAATTGAGCACGGTCTACAGGAATTTACAGTTTAAAATATCGAAGGTGAGTCAACGGAGGCAAACGATCTTAGTAATATTTTGTAGAAGTTGGTCTGTTGCCTAAATAATTTCAAATGTTACTAACGTTTTCACAAAATTTAACCCTTTAAAGAGGCATTTGAAACCGCCGCACAGGTGCACAAAAAATTCGATGGTGCATTTTGCCAAAAATTCAATTTTCTAGTCGATAGATTTTCTTCATTTTTTCCCTAAACGTAGAAAATCAGTAGAGGAAATGATCTATCCAAAGAAAAATTGGGGTCACCGAAAGTCCAAGATCGTTAAATCCAGTCAAAGCTCTAGCAATGGCCATCTGCCTTATCA
>OZ026596.1:47080802-47103302 GCA_964020085.1 Micromussa lordhowensis
ACGAACAGTGAAGGTCGGCAGTTGTGTAGCACTTGGGTCTTACACGTGGAAATCTGCTCTGGTTTGTGAGCTCCATTGAGAAAAGTATTTCCGAGTACTACCCAGCCAAGGTCTAGCCGCTGACCCCAAGGCGCGTTTCTCGAACCGTTGCGTGACTCATGAACCTTGTGGAGGGGAGGAACGTCTCGTCCAATAAGCAGCAGAATCTCTGCCTGTTCGTCAAGTTCTGGAATTTCGTCTGCGATTTGCTGCAGGTGAGGGTGTGCTCGCGCGACCTGAGAAGTGGGAATTTCTTCCCGGTTGTTAGGGATTTCATCACACTCGGTGAGCGTTGGGAGACGATGTTTCGCACTTTGGTCAAGAGATTCTACCACCAGTCCTCGCGCAAGTCTGAATTTAGTTTCCTTGACTCCCGAGCACGTCTTCAGGGTGTATACGATCGTTGTTCCTTTGATATCTAGCTTCTTGAACAGTTTAGCCCTCGCTAGCGAGTAATTGCTCTGCTCGTCGATAAGGACGTAGGCTTTGACCTTCTTATCGGGTTCGCTTTCGGCATATACGTTAGCTAAACAGATTTTTGTACAGGACCTCCCGGCTCCTCCCGAGTTTTGACCGCAGGTCTCAGTGCACGTGTTTGTTACGATCAGAGATTCAGTTCCTTGAGGGGTTGCTGCCGCTTTCTCCTCGCCTTGGTGCTGTACCGGACTTTCGAATGTGTGAGTTTCTTTCCTCGCGTTATCAGGATGGAGAACCGTCACGTGTTTATCGCTGTGGCATACAGCGCAGTCAGTCTTGGAGGTGCCGAGTTCCTCGTGGAATGAGTGGACGAAGCTGCGCAGCGGAGACAAACACGGTGTTTCTTTAGCAAGTCTATTCGCTCGCGATACGGCTTGGCTTTGAGAATTCGGCATGCTTTCAAGGGATGGGGGCTGTCGTGAATGAAACACCATTTGCTGGGATCATTTCTAATGGGCGTTTCTCTTTTGGGTGTGATTGGGTCTGGTAACTTCGGTTTTCGCAGTCTTGATATCTTGCTGTGCATTCCGAGATCTGAAAGTTCTAGGCGGGTGATTTGGCGGGCTGGACGTTAAAGACTTCTCATCATTGTCCATAGCTAGATTGGGGTCATTCCTCTCGCGGGAAACTTTCTGGATAAACTTTGAGAACTCGTTAAATGGGCGGTAGTCGACGTCACACTGACTTTTGTATTTAAATGCATGCCGTTGCCATCTCCCTTGGAGATCGTCGGGTGACTTGGTCATAGCTAGCCTGCAAGGATGCTATTGTTTTCTTTTTTCCGCCACCTAATTAAATATGCAAAACCTACTCAACTGTGGAATGTCTGGCTGTCAAAATTATCCAATCAGAATCTTTTCTCGCGGCAAAGTAGGGTTCTCGTATTTCTTGTTTTCAAATTACTCATTACATCACAACATGAAGTGCCCTTCATAAACAGGAGTGAAGCAACAAAAGGTCGAGAGACCGAACAGAGAACGGCAAATGTACAAATGTCACGAACCGTAGGAGTCGTGCAGGCTAGTCAATCTCATTTTACACTCGTGCGATCCATACTCTAAAGGCAAAGAAAACACATTTGCGCACAACAGGAGTCGTGCAGGCCGGTCACAACTTCTTAATTTCTATGACTCTGATCGCCTTCTTTTGCTCTGCTTTTATGACGAATTTCATTCCATTTTCTTCCAAAGATCTTAGCGTTTCCCCAAGCAAATGTTCAAGCCGATCACTTGAGATATCTGCCATGTTGAATGAATGAATGTGCAAAGACCGATGCTCCTGCATGACAGGTCGCTGACCAATCAGAACGACGGATTGAGTAATTCTTAAAATCTGACCAATCAGGATTGGTGGACGAAAAAAACGAAGAAAACAATAGCGTCCTTGCAGGCCGTTCCCTTCTCTCTTCCCAAAACTCTCTAGGGCCTCTCTGCGGCCTTTCCTACCCCTTGTACGGCCTGCCACGCAGGCTACTTGGTCACGACAGGCCTCAAGTAGGCTAGCTCGTCAAGAATTTTGAGGCCTCTTAGTGCTCCGTCGTTTTTACCGCACTGCAACTCTAGCAATAGATCGCCAAACTCTTGAAGCCGTTTATTTTCGCGGTTCCCTGTTTTTGGAAAAGTGTTCAGTTTTTCAAGATGTACTTGCGTGACTACAGCATTTGAACCAAACCTCTCACCTAATTTGCGCCAGGATTCCTTTATTCCCTCTTCTGGGGTTTCAATGTACACGTTACCAAGCCTCTGCACAAGGCGCTTGGATTCGTTCGTTGTGTTTTCTATCATCAGGGAAAGTTGCTCGCTGGGGCTAAGGTTAACTCCCCTGATCATGTTGTTGAACGAACCCTTCCAGGTGTGGAAATTCTATATGAACTCGATGTAAGGGCTCACGGCGTTGCGTGACTTGCGCTTGGCTCTGGCATGACTTTGAATTCTAGCTCAGAGGGCTGATCTATTGTTGCTTTATGCTTTCCTTCTTGACGACTTCGCGTGCCGAAGGAAGTAATTCATTTTGCGCATCTAGGTATTCCAGCACACGATGTTTCGTTCATTTCGTTCGTTCGTTTCGTTCAGCTTGTGACTAGCTAAGGCGAGTTCCTCCTGCTCGATCAAGAAGGCTGAACGTGCCTCTATTTCCATTCTTTGCCTTTGTAATTCGGCTCTTTTAAGCGCGGCGGCGACCTTTGCTTTGGCCTTTAATCACGCGGATGTCACGGAGGAGATGACAGATGATGTCATTGAGCTTTGCATTCCTGCGGATCCCATTTCTACCGTGAGGGCCTGGGTACGAGTCCGTGTATTATGGGATTAACAACACAAGACCCATATATTTAGAAAGAGCACACTGAGCTTTACAAAATCCTTAGGTTTCGTGTTAATTGGGCCAATATTGAACGAGATACAGCCATTCAAAAACTTAAAAATTTACTAACAAATGTATGGATTGCCGGACGCTTGTCCGGAAATCCATACATTTCTTTGCAAATTTTCAAGTTTTTGAATGGCTGTATCTTGTTCAATATTGGCCCAATTAACACGAAACTTAAGGATTTTGTAAAGCTCAGTGTGCTCTTTCTAAATATATGGGTCTTGTGTTGTTAATCCCATAATACACGGACTCAATCCCAGGCCCCAACCGTATGAAATCCGGCAATAATTTCGCTCGTTAATTTTTGTAAGGACCACCGTGACAAAACAGAAGTACCGGATCCTCTCGCTGTAGAGAATCTAATCAGCTATAAGTTGAAAAATACACGAGAATAAGCAAGGCTGATTACACAGTATAGGGATATATTTTCCAATATTTCGGAAGGCACGGCCTTCCTTCCTCAGGGTGTAACAGAGAATGACTCTAGTTTTAAACGTTACAAAATTTAAAATATGGGAAATAAGATATAACTAGTGAAAAGATAAATGTAACAAAAGTTTGTTAGACAGGGCTAAGTAATAAATAACGATGAAAAAAGTAACGTAAAAATTTAAAAATTTGAAATTTGAAAATATGGTAAAACGTTACAGCCTGAAAAGTAGCAATGAGCAGCTATAAATAGTACAGGTGACCTAAACATAGAAAGCTAATACACAAGAAACGTACTAAGTTTCATCTTTCTTATTGAGACCATGAGGTTCAAGGGTTTGACCTCTTTCAATGAGATATGCTTCTCTTGCTTTACGTACACCGTCACGATTAGATTTAACGAGTTCTAGGGGAATAAGTTGCATGTCAGTAGCGTTATGATTGTTACATAAAAAATGTTCGGATACCGTGGTGGGCTTAGAGCTGTTAGTTCGTTTGTCAACAGGTCTGCGATGTTCGTTGAAGCGGTCTTTAAGTCTACGTTTGGTTTCTCCTATGTATTTTTTGTGACAGTGGTTACATTGTACCATGTAGATAACGTTTTTGGAGTTGCAGTCAATGTGATGATTAATAAATCTAGTTTCTCCTGTAGAATTAAATGTATACTTAGTAAGTCCGTCGTTTATGTAGTTGCATGTTAGGCAGTTGTTGCCACAACGGAAAGAGCCGCGAGGTTCGTTAGCAGTGATAGACGGTTTATGAAGCTTAGCACTAACTAATATATTACTAAGGTTGTTAGATCGTCGGAAGGCAACAAAGGGTTTAGCTTTGAAAACGTTAGTGCAACGGGGAGATGAAGACAGAATGTTGAAGTGTTTGTTAATGATGGATGATACGTAGCGAAGAGCTGGATTATATGTTATGACGAGGGGTACCCGTTGCGGCTGATTAGTAGTGGGAGTGTCTTTGGGGGTGAGTGTTTGTTACATTTATCTTTTCACTAGTTATATCTTATTTCCCATATTTTAAATTTGTAACGTTTAAAACTAGAGTCATTCTCTGTTACACCCTGAGGAAGGAAGGCCGTGCCTTCCAAAATATTGGAAAATATATCCCTATACTGTGTAATCAGCCTTGCTTATTCTCGTGAATAATTTCGCTACTTGCACATGACCCATAATCCCTTGCGTTGTTGGGGGGTAACCAGTAGAAGAAATGTATGGTATCATGACAAAAATTAGTTCGGTAAGCTCGCAAAACCAGCTACAAAACCAGTTACTAATGCACCAGAATTTACCAAAATCATGATAGGAGAATTTTTTTTTGTCCATATATCGTCTGCAAAATTACAAGACGATGTATGGACAAAAAAAATTCTCTACATTTAGTTATAAAGTAGTATAAATTTCTCCTAAAGTAGGTAAGTGAAAGGGGTACCTTTTCTCAATAAAAGGTATATAAAAGGGGTACCTTTTCTGCCAAAATGGTATATAAAAGGGTAAGGGGTTGGACCTCGGGGCGGAGCCTCCCCGTATTAAACTTTGTTAAGTACCCCCCCCCCCGGGCTTTTCCCTTCGTCTTTCCCAAAAAAAATACGCCTGATCGCAGGTTAATCGATTTCGAGAAACATAACCTCGATCAGATATATGCAAGCAACATAAGAACGTCTCTAGACAAACGTATAGCTTTCTCGAAGTAAAGCTACGGCGTCTCCGAAGAAAAAAGTACGAGGACAAATATGATATCCGTGATAAGAATCTACATACTGTACTTGCATGGAGTTTCAAACAGCCGGGCCCGGCGTCACAATTGCTGGTTTTCAGTGTCTCGCCATTCAAAATAGATCAAAATAAAAAATCAAAACCGTTTAATAGATTAAGTCCAGAATCTGGAAATAGAAAGAAGATACATATGCAAAGACGCTCGCCAAGATTCAGATCACAAAAATTTTTCGCATGGAAGATATGCGAAGAAACGTTTTCCCCAAATTTATAGAGATTTGTATGGAGACGCCATGCTGGTGCCCATGTACATGGGCACCAACATGGCGGCCGGAAACCAGCAGAAACATCTGTCACTGAGTTTTGCTACGAAAGAGTGAATTTATCTCTCGAATAACTCAAAAACGTAACAATAGTACTTTATTCTAATACAAGAACTGTTCAGATAGCAGAATTCCCCGAAATAAGTCACCTTTTAAACCAACATAACAGCTCTCTCGCCCGTCATGTAAATGTCACGTCACGCAGAAGCTTGGAAATTCAAGGGCAGTCTATCACTAAACCAAGAACCCATTCGGAGTGAAAATATGTATGGATATTAGTTTTTAGCTGCTCTCATACAGCATGAAAGTAAAATCTCAGGAGGATCAATATTTCTGAAGTTTAAAATTTAGTGACGTCATGTGAAAACCAGCAATATATGATGCAAGTAAGCAACATGTTCACGGTAAATTTCATGTTTTGTCCCTCGAAAGTAAATTCTTGGAGACATATCTTGCATCAGAAGTGAGCTTAAACAATGCATAAACAATGGCAAATTACAGAGGTGTCAAACTCTGCAAAGCGACATGCCGATAACAGCGGAACCATGCAGACCTTATGACCTCTAAAATTTGCTACTCCACAGTCTAACGGCTCAGCTTGACTAAAAGTTCCTCTTTATAACACAACATGAAGTGTCCTTCATAAACACGAGTGAAGCAACAAAAAGGTCGAGAGACCGAACAGAGAACGGGAACTATACAAATGTCACGAACCGTAGGAGTCGTGTAGGCTAGTCAACGACCTCAACCTCATTTTACACGTCTATCTTAGGCGCAGATTTTATAATTTCTGCGCAGAAATTATGGCTACTTTTCCCAAAAATAAAGATTCTTTCATCAGCAGAGCACAGCGATGAACACGCTAAGCATTTGAGGCTTTCATTTATAATTTTTTTCAGTAAAACGCGGGGTCGGGGTCGGGGTCAACTTTTTATAATTTTCTTTTTTGTTATTTTCATGTTTTCCTTTTGTTTTCTTTGCTGTGTGTTTTTTTTTTCTTTATGATATTACCTAATGCTAATAATCAACGGCTCAGGAGAAATCGTGAATTACACGCTGAGCATCATGGGGTGGTTTTCAATGGCTTTTCCCGCTAAAATGTACACGTGATGAACCATCACTTTTCACTCGTTGGAAGTATGGAAGGCAGCGGGAGTGTTAATGGTAAGTTCCTGCACATTGCAGCTTGTATGTTTTGCTTCCTTTCGTTTCTTGGAAGAGTATAAGATAAGGTGGACAATTCACGGATTGAATTGAATTCAGTTGCTTGGAGTGTTGTCCATCACCGATGGCCTATATGATAAGCTTTTGGGACTAATAACTCATCTTCAAAGGCTAAAATACTCATTAGACCATAGTGGATGTCTTGAGGGTTAACTTATGGACTTCCATTCCAGATGCTATTTTGATATCATCAGATTCATCGCACGTAGAGTCACATGGGAAGAAATTATGTAACGACTATAATGAGCTAATTTGATGGTTGATCTTACTTAGCTCTCCTATTAACCGAAAAGTTATACTTTAGAGATCTTACTAGAACATTTAATTACGTTGTTGAACTACAAGATCGACTTAAAGCATTAAGTGGAATGAACTGTCTCAAAGATTTTGGTCTTGTCATATCGCTTCCTGTAATAAAGAAATCGGCGCTGGCCTAGAAATGAAATTTGTGCAGCTTGTATATTCGACTGTTTGACGAACTGTCACACGGATTGTTTTCGGTATGACCTCCACCGCATTTCATTTTCTTGTTTTACATATGCCAATTCGAAGATTAGTAATTAAGGATTCACTGCTGATGAAAATCGAGAAATCTGCGTTGAGGTTTAAAACAGAAAAAAAGGTAAATAACAAAAAAGAAAAAAAATTGACCACGACCCCGGCCCCGCGTTTTACTGACACCCACCTAGATTGTCTGTCACATCTTGATTTTTTCGCCCGAAAGCTTACGTCATTCGCACTTTGCTGTTATCTGATCGGTCTGTTCAACAGACCGCAAGCAACCCGCAAAGGAATGTTGTTCGGTTGTGAGCAGCCGTTTCTTTGAGGGGAGCGTTGCGTGACATCCCAAAAAACGGCTGCGGAGGAGACTGGAGCTTGCCAGGATCAGTAGCCTTTTTCCAGGACTTTCCAGTCCAGGAAGATGCCACAATAAAATTGCAGGACTTTTCAGGTTTTCCAGGACCCGTACGAACCCACAATATAACCTAATAATAATATAACCATTTTAGCCAGTCTAGGCCTGCTGCACAAGGTTGGTTGGGCTTTAAGCAACGAATCAGCAGATCTTCACTACCATCAGTTGCGACGGTCAATGCGCAGTGCTTGAATGAGTCAATAATCACGTGCTTGGGATTGAACACTATACATCCTCTGTTGTCCCAGCACTTTTCCATAACACAGGGGGAGGGGAGTGAGGCGCTTACTTGAGGAGAGGGGCTTATTTTAAATTTTGGCTGATAGGATTGGCGCTTATTCGAAGGGGGCTCTTATTTGAGGGGAGGCGCTAATTGGAGAATTTACGGTATTATAAAAATGAGAGCATATAGGCTATTAATAAAAGAACCGTTAGGTTTACGAATTAGCCCCTAATAGCTATTTAAAATTACATTTATATGAAAAAGAGAGCACGAGGAAAGAAAACCGGACCCAGAAATTAATGCTTGATAGCGTTGTAATAATGACAGCGTACTGTTTAAATTTCTCAGAGTATAAGACAGTAAATAATGTTTGACCTCTTTGGCAAAGGAAGATCTTTCAGTTAATTAACAACTATTCACCGAAGTGGAGGTGGCTAGCGGTGGATATTTACCGAGCCGCGAAGCGGCGAGGTAAATATCCACCGCTAGCCACCGACACTGAGGTGAATAGTTGTTTTAGTATATACTAAAACAGTGAGATAATAAACACCAAAAACAAATTAATTTGGATGATTTCTTCACTTTTCACGGATGCAAACCGGACGCCATTTTTTCTCGAGTTGCTCGGAGGTAAATAGCACAGGATATCCGGAGTTTGACGAGCCAATCAGCGCGCGCCATCAACGCTATCCACTGTTTTAGTATGTACTAATAAGGGATATCACGCCGCCATCTTGGGATATCAAGAGACTCCCGCTACCAGATGGAAATCCCTGCCCGTAAGCTACTTGGAGTGTACACCTTTCTTTTAACGAGCATGTCGAACATTTATGTAAGAAACTTGCTAAGCGTATAGGCGTCCCGAGATCAATTAGGCATTACCTACCTTTCAATGAGCGCATACATTTCTATAATGCAACTATAAAGCTTTTGTTCCTATACGGCGAAGCAGTCTGGAGTATGACATCCAAAGCAAACATATCGGGCGAGATTTTCGATTACAAAAAGAGAGCTGCCAGGACTATACTAGATATTAAAACGAAGGAAGAACGAACTATTAGTTTATTTAAGAAGCTGGACTGGATGCCTTTTTATGATGAAATTTTTATGAAATTTTATGATGAAATTTATGTTAACTGTGTTATCTTTAAATACCTAAACGGGCAATGCCCAGAATATCTACTCAATAAGTTAGTACGTGTAAGTGACACATCGGCAAGGTCCTCGCGCTATGTTCACATGGCTACCCTGCCCCAAGTACATCAGTGTAACAGAAGGGTGAATTCCCTACCCGTCAATACAAGATCCAGCGAAAACATTAACGCTTTCAAACACAAATACATTAAGTATGTAAAGGAGAGGTAAGCTAATATTGAACATTTTTAAATCTCTAAGTATTTTAAGTTTGATTCTTTTATTACATGTATATAGTTAGGTTTCTTTTAATTATCGTAATTATACATAGTTAGGAAGTTTTAATTATTGTAATGATATATTGTGTATTCATTATTTGTTGTTGTAATTTAGGTGAGGGCCACAGGTTTCTCAGCCCCACATTATTATTATTATTATTATTATTATTATTTGGTTACAAAAATGAGCGATATGACACGACGTTTCTATCATCATGCCAAGGAAAGGTAACAAGCGGACTCAATTCGCGCGAAAGTATTTGTTTAGAACATTTTATCGCGCGCGCACTAATTCGTTGGCTGACGTTACAAACCACTTAATTTTAAACTTGAACTGACCGTTACATTCATCACTTGAAAATGAAGTCAAGATGACTTCGAAACGTCGTGTCATATCGCTCATTTTTGTAACCAAATGTATCTCAAAACGTCTTCTTCTACGTATTATTATTATTATTATTATTATTATTATTATGGCGGAATGGGAAACGAGTGTCAGCGGTTCTTAAAGCATCTCGCAGACAAGATAGCTCAGAAAGATACCGAGCCTTATCATATTGTGATCACTTGGCTCAGGACACAGGTTTCGTTTGAACTCTTAAGATCGATACATGCATGCGTTAGAGGTTCGCGAACGCCGTTTCGTAGCAAGATAGAGCAATCATTAGACTGTAAAATAGGGAGTTTAAGAAAACCACGACGGCAACGGCAACGAGAACGTCGCGAAACAAAAGGTTTAATGAGCAGAATAATGACTGTGCACGTGCGTTATAATTCTTGGTACATTCCTTAGCCGTCCTCTCCAAAACAACAACGTGAAATGACCAAATTCTGCGTTGTCTGAAGAACGTGAACCACGACGGCTAATTTTTTAAATTTCTATTTCAAATTTATCGCCATGTCCCAGATTCAGTTTCGTCATAGTTTTGACAGTGATAAACAAAATAAATGACTCAAGAGTATCGCGAGATTCGTAGGTAAAATATAAATTCATTTTTTAATCGACGTTGTCCTCGACGTTGCCGTAGTAGCTTCTTAAACTCCCTAATAAATGTAGCTAGTACGGATATTTGAAATACATCGTCCTTATTGCTCTCAGGGCGTTTTATGGACACTGGTTTAGCCGTCACTAGTATAATGTATGATTTTAATACCTCTGCATCATGGAGTTCGTACTTTTATAGAATTTTGAATTTTTATTATCAATTATTTCTATTTTTATTATGTAAGTAAGTAATCTTTTTTGCCAGTCCAGTAAACTCTTCTAACTTAAGTGGATATGGTTTTTGACTTCTTTGTAGAAAACTTAAACCTGCTCCCTATTTATCTGCTAAACTACAAACGTTTCCTTGAAAAGTCAGCGCACTTAATAAGCCTATTAGCCGACAAAACATGTAACAAAGTCTGTATTTTAAAATACAGTTCAGGGAATTGAAGCTGAAATGCATCACGGACATTCTGCCGGTTCAGTTGTAAGGACATCCTCCAAGGTACACATTGCCAGCCATGTCAATAGGCTTAGTCAGATACAAAGTTTTGGATTTCTTTCCTGGATCCATAGACTGCAAATTACGTATACACCCTGTGAACGGTTCAGTGGCAGTCACACCCTTGCCGACCACACCGTCTGCGGAAGAATGGATAACAGAAAGGAAGAATTATTAAGTACATTATATAAAAACATGAACCCTCAACAACCAACTCGAGTAAAACAAATAATCTACTGGTCGGTCACAGGCTGTAAAATTCCGCTTTCTGCGGTGCAAAGGGATCTGATGTTCTATTTCCCTTAGCACTCACATATTGTTTCGCTTACATACACACAGCTCTGAAGAATGCCCTGTCGCCGAGTTTGTTGTTGTCATCTTGAAGAGCGAATGACTTAATTGAAATGCTTCTTAAATGATCAAATTACAAAGCAAGGGCCGGTTTGTTTTTAATCCCGATTAAGTTTTGTATTTTTTCGGTGAGGTTTTCTGTTTATATATTTGTCATTCAGTTTTTGAGCTTGATTGCTGAGCAATCTCATACACAAAAGATAAGAAGTGAAAAACACTCTTAAACAAGAAAAATTGATACTTCGGTTAACTTTTAATCCCGAGTTAGTGATAACCGTCTTTCGAACAACGCGGCCCAAGATGATTGGGGCGTGACAGTGTGATCTAAACCAAGTGATGACCTGAATGAACGGGCAAAACAATTTGCGACACCTTGTCCAATGTGGGCGTTGAATAAAACATGCTAGGAAAGGCAACGACATGAAATTTCTTTCGAAATATTCCTTGCACATGAAGATTGGGTTTACTTCTTTAGTTCTTTGTTGCTGAGTTGATTATCAGGCTCCTTATATTCCATGATGCTAGTTCCAAGCCAATTTACCAAATAAGCCAAACTATCTGTTCTACGCTGATAACAGAAGAGAACCAATCGGAAGGCTAGAAGTTCAGTAAACAGATAGTTACAAATTTACTATCAATAAAATAGAACAGACACACTGAACAATAAATCCTTTAAGTATCACCCAGCTAGTGGACGAATGCAAATCCTGCATTTTAATTGGCTACGCTACTCGAGGCCTACTAGCAATAGTCCTCGATCGTGACGCTTTCTTTCGTTTTAGTCCCAAATAAATATTTCTTCAACTTAAATTTGCTAACTTTCTTATTGCCATTTGTCCGACTAGTTGGGTGATACTAAAACAATTAGACCCTTCGCCCTCAAGGGCCACGGGTCAATAGCCCATTCGGCTTGGCCTCATGGGCTATTGACCCGTAGCCCGAAAGGGCTACGGGTCTAATTCGGGCCACGGGTCTAATTGTTAAATAGTCCTGACCTGGAAGACCTCCAACATAAAGAGGATCGTAGATATTGGCGTCCTTCTGAGAGCCTTTGCCACCTCCTTGCAGCGTGGCACCGCCATCAACTTGAAGTTCGACCACATTTCTATCTTTAGTTGCTTTAATTGTGTGCCACTGTCCATCACACAGCTCCAGCAGGTTATCAGCAGTATATTCCACCACCAGCTGACCTCCTCCATTCTCCGCACGGAAGATGACCTGAAGCAGGGATTGGCTCGTTAGCTTTCAGTGTTGGCTTGTAAACAAACAGCTCATGAAAAAGAGCTCTTCATCTACCCAAAGCCAATGGACACGTAATTCCCATGTTATACTTACGTTGCCACGAATCATCTCCAACACAATGTAGTCTCCTTTGGCACTTGACGATGACAACAGAACACCAGTGTGTGATGTTGGTTTAATTTCGAGCATAATGATTTCCTCCTGTCCCACCGTGTATCCGTTATCTGAACAAAAAACAAACAACACATGAATATAGCATTACATAGTGTAATCAAGTCCCCTTTCGTTCTGAAAGTCACAGAGAATCAACTAAGGTAGATGTTGACATAGGTAATCGTATGAATGTCAGTGCAATTGAGGATTACCACGACGAGCGATATATTCTCCCAAAAGTGCACGAGCCTTTTATTATGGGGTGTAAAGTGTAAAATACTATTTCGCTACAATTATGCTCCATTTAACTTCTGGCGTGATATTTGCAGCGCATTGTACCTTAAAGGACTTAACTGAAGTGGCGCCCTTGATACGTGCCTTCAATTTCTTAGGATGGCAATCGTGGACTACTCTATGTTGGTCTCTAGCTGAGCATAACTGTGATTTACTAAATAACATAAAATTGAGTAAAATAGTAGCTAAATAACATTTTTACCCTTGTAGCCCCATATTTCGACTCTCATCGAGGTCAAAGAATATTTTCTTAACCTCGTGTGGTCCACCATTTCTTTCAGTTTTATGGTCAACGAACTAAAGAACATACTTGGATTGATTTCATGCACTCCAAGTAACTTTCGTGATAATTCTCGGCTTTACAAGTTCCAAAATCATTGCTGGAAGGCGCAACATTGCATTGGGTTTTGTTCCCCCAAAGGCAAAATAACTTGACTTGAAACTGGTTGTCAACGAAGTTTAGCGCGTGACTCTTCAACTGAACTAAACAGTCCAAGCCGGCTTTACTTCTTTGGACCAAAAACTTACCAACTTTTAGGAAGCCACCACCATTTTCGAAGCTGACCCCAGACGAAGGACTGTCTCGGTAACAAACTTCAGTCTTGAAGGAATTAGTTGGCGAACCAATGTCAAGATTGTTGACCGTTACGTTCCTGATGCATCCTGGTAAACTTACTTGAGAACCAGGCTAGAAACAACAACATTATCATTATAACTAGCCTACCGCACAGTACACATCTGCCACAAGACAATATCTTACTAATTACCTTCTCCGGCAGCAGTTCAGACAAATAAGTATATAACCAACACCTTCTATCAGATACAGTTTGAAGTCTATTATTGACCTTTAAATCGAAAGAAATTTCTGCTTTACTAAGCTAAGAAACATGTGCAAAACGTAAATAATGAAATATGGTAAATTATCAGCTCCGGGAATAAATGATAAACATGATGGCAAGTTCATTTCTCTCGAGTCTAAACCAGAACTTCCCAAAACACTGTTGGGCCCTCTAAGCGCTCAGCTGTTGGGTTTTTATGTGAGGCGTGTCATGCCCACCCAAGGATCAGCAATGTCCAAAGCATCATGTGTGTGATAAATAATAAATAAGGTTTTATTTCATTTCAGTGAATAAGTGATAAATATGAAATGTTATCTGTCACGATTAATACAGATACGTCTCCATCCACATAGACTTGGGCCCACCTTCTACTCTTACTAACGGTTGGCGCGCTTTTCAAAGAAGCAAAAGGAACTGGGTGTCACTAACCGGCACACGTTTAGCATCAAAGTTTCCAGGTGTCCCGCCCAAGAAGAGCTCTTCAAGGTCATTTATAACTGTCGATTCACCACGAGCTCTTCCTGTAGCCACTTTTTCATCATCCACATAAAGCGTAGCGTTGACTTCCTTGCGCATAAACCGCACCTGGTAAACACAACAATTTGCAGGATTACTGTCAAAAACCAAGTTCAACCCTGATGTCTCAAGGCCGTAAGTTTAAGACTTCATGCAAAAATTACCCTCTTATTGCTAAGATATTGTTTTGAGATTTGTTCACTATAATTTAACAGGTGTTCAAAGAAAGAAAAATAAATGAAAAATACTGGCAATGTTGAAATCCTTATTCAAATGACAACAAACAATGCGGTGTGCCACGACTATATCCCAAGCACAACAGAAGTGGTGCAGCTTACACTGTGCCACTCTCCATCACTGTACGAGTCTTGAGGTGACTTGAGCACCAGGACATCGCCGCCAGCTGAAAAGCTACAACACACTCTGCCAGCCTCCAAATGACACTCTATAAAGTCAGACTCGGCCGTGTATAGCAAGATGCCATTCGGATTGGATGCACGGAATTCAAAACGTAATCTGGTCCTGCAAAAGAAAGGAAAATTGACTGCTTTAGAAATACTCGGACTTACATCACTTTCTGGTACAACATGATGGAGAAAAAGCATAACGTAGAGCCTGACTGAACATGCAGACACATACAACAGAGACGCTTTTTCATAAGATAACAGGTTCCTCCAATGAGATTCCTGAATGCGGTCACAAATACAGCTTGGCTTTGCGAAAAAGTGTCGGTTCACTTAGCCTCCAGTCTCATTCAAACAAGATTAAAACAGTTACCTCATTGAAAACGTACTAAATATATTAAATATACCAAAAATGTCATAATATTGATATTTATATCGAGAAAATGTTGTTGTTGAATGTAACCTACTGAACGGTATAGTAACGAGGCTAAAAACTTCTCACTTTTGTTGTGACACACAACAAGATGATTTACACTCACTTTGCGCTAATTAACTTGGAAAGCACGCTATCTTGAGAGATAGTATACATCACGTGACTGTTGAGGTCGTAACCAAATCCTGTTGCTCCAGCTTGCAGAGCTGGTTTAGCAGGCATTGGACAAACTGAAGGCTGTGTGGTGGTGGGAGTGGTTGGGGAGGGGGTAGTGGTGGTTTTCTCAGTTGTACCGCGCTTGGTAGTAATCTTTGGAGCAGTGCTTGTTGTGGATTGGAGATCTGATAGTGGAGGCAAAGAATAATGATTATGCATCGAAGATAGAATATTAGCGTCAATGTAATAAACCAATCCACTACATGTTTCCGTCATCTACTCTTTTTTTTACAACAAGTGCAGAATTCTCGCGCGCTCATTGGCTAATTTCCATTGTCAATAAGCAGACAGACACATGGATTTATAATTTATACGATGCGATGAGCTTTTGTTATTGTAAAAAACAAATTGCCGTCAGATTTTCATGTGTCTGACCTGTATTCGCAGCTACTTTGACTTAAATAGACCATTAAACCCAGTAGCGGACTCAAGCGCCAAGTGCTTTGGGACAACTTTTTGCTACTTTCAGTAAACAGAAGAGACCATTACTTACCTCGAGGAGTTGTTGATATGGGCTTCTCTATGACAAGGTTCTTAGGTGTCTGTTCTGAATAATCATCGTTATCGAATGTCACATTAACTCTTGCCTTGTAATTCATAAAGTTATACAGTCTGGTACCCAATCTATTGAACAAAAAAATTAGAGTTAGCCTTAGCTATCCTCAGTCGTTTGTTACATTATACTGGATAACACTGGAACGTATAATCATATAACAAGCAGTGGTATTATTGCTCCATTAAAGCGTTAAGGATTTATTAAGTGATCACTGGCCGGGTCAAAAGAAAGTGGCAATATCGTAACTTCCTGTCCCATAATAACATGTATTCACCGATAATCGGCTGGAGTATCATTTTACACCTGATGTGTGATGAGCTCCCGTTCGGGAAGGCAACTCGTATTTCATTTATGTAGAGTACAAGTTGCACTTGACAGAATTGCCCAGCAATATGCCATTATTCGATACTCAAGGACAGCGCTTCACCGCTTGCGCTTTCATCCTGCCTATGGAAAGCCTACATTGACTAACACATAGACTGCAGCAATCAAGTCTCCGAGATAAGGAATTACCAAGGTCAGCTACACTATACGTAGCTCGTTTGCTGACGTTTTCAAATGCGCGCCTGTACATTAAGCTTAAACAGAGAATGAAAATTGTGAGAAAAAAAAATGAATAAACGTACTTATCTTCAAACGTCAAGTCTCTAATGGATCCGCCTTTCAGGGAAGTGAGGAAAACAGAGTCAAAGTCTCTATTCCTAATAGTCTTTATGTAACCAGCAGGAACGCCTCCTAGGTACATATCCTGTGTCGTCTGAATATATCGAGGCATTTTGTCTGGAAGTCTACCAGACACTGGTCGGTCATCATCCACAATAAGATCAAAGCTAAAAGATAGATATTACACTCTGTTATGCTGTGCCAGAATTCAGTGGAGGAGCAACACTAAGGCTCAGTCATCATGGCTGAGGCTTAGACACTACGATACGTTACCATAACAATCCATACGGAAAAGAAAGGCATTTAATGGAACATTCTTGCGTTGCCTTTATTGTTTTCGTTCCTTATGCAAATCATGATATCCCTACGGGTCAAGTGATTTGCATTTTTCCTTTTCGCGCGTATTCATACACTTTGCTACGGTTCGTTATTTTTAAAATAGCTAGCAAACCCGTTCAGGAAAACTCGCGTATTGCGGACGTATCCAGGATCTGTACGATTCTTACCTGATCATTCTGGTGGAATTTCTGTAAGTTGTGTGTGTTGTGTTTTTCTATATTTTGTCAAGCTTCCTTCACTTATTACTGTTGTATTTATTTTCTATTTGCTTGTCATTTCTCCTAGTCAAACTCGTATTCGTGTAAACAAATAAAGTCGAACGATGTTTGAAGTACAGTGCCAGATTGGTTCTCACGCGATCAGTGCTATGGCGAAACAGCGATAACATTTAAGACCCAGTTTTGGCCGGGAATTATTCCACGAGCGCGCGTTGAATATGAGATGGTAGATAGCCAATGAGGCGCGTGGCGCCGAGTTGGCTCGTAACACATGATGGCTAAGCCAATGAAACCTCTCGAATTGCATTACTCAATGATCCAGTTTTTAATGATGGTCAATAATATCTGGATGTGAATGCACATCACTCAATAAACTAACCCTAAGCACGAACCAGTTCTTAATTGTGAAATATAATAAGAACACATTAGGAAGAGACGCTTGCATTCCTTCGTTAGAATGTCTCAGACATTTTCACCAAACTCATCAGAAATAAATCAATCAGTTTTGACAGACACTTACTCCATACCATCCAAATGAATTGACACAAAGTGCCACTTGCCGTCACTGAATTGGTTGTCAGTCTGTAATGTCAAAGGAGAGCTCCCTGCATTGGCTAAAAGTGTCACTTTCCCATCTACCAGGCCCAGGACGATAAAATCTTTCTGAAATTAGCGAAAACCATATCAGTAATCAATGGGTTATCAATCAATTCTACTATTACAGTGGAACCGTCCATAAATTCAATCTCATTTAAACCTCTCTACGACGACCACTGTAGCGCTTCCTAACGGCCAAAAGAAAAAAACAAAACCCCATTTTTTATTGTAAAAGGTCACCGGACTTGATTCATACTAAGCGTCGTTGGTCTCTGTTTCTGTTGTTTGACATATTTTGATTGCGTTACGTATTAGTAAGTTACAATAAGCATTCTCTCAAAATACAAATGTTGCAGCCCACGTCCCAAACAAACAACAAGAGTCATACTACACCCCTACCTCCCCGCCATAACGCCACCTCTCTACAATTGCCTTTTTCTATCTGTCTCCAAGGTGGCCGTTGTGGAGAGCTTAGACTGTATTGGTTTGGAAACTCTCTTAAAGAGTACGCAACTTATAATCTCACTTAATTAACAACTTCACAGCTAACTTCTGCTTTCTTCTGTTGTCTTTGAACATTATGCTTCAAAAACACTCGGTCTCACCTCAAGCTTGCAGCGTTGTTTGCTTTGTGTTCAGAGGTGCCACATGTACGTTCAATCAGACACCAAATCTAATCAATCCTGTCTCAGTTTACCGTCAGTGGAAGTTCGCCCAGTCAACGAATTAACTTATGTGCTGTCAGATATTTCCCGAAAATACCGCAGTTGGCCATTAAAGATTGCTCAGTTAGAAACCTGCGCTTTCCAGTCACCATTTGAAGCCAAAAATTACTACACTGTGGTCAAGCAGTCAGTCACTGATCCTTTTATGTCACTCGCTTGGCTTTCCAGGGCAACATTGCCAATTGTTAAATTCAGCAGAAATTAAGTTATTTATAATCAGATACAGGGCTTCAACTCATTATTCAAGCCGACCCCACCAAACGTTAGTTATCAAACAAATTTAAGAACTTGTAATACTTACCCCGTCACCGTGGGCCTCAAGAAAAATGAGTCCATTTTTTGTCTGTACCCTGAACGACAATCCAATAGTAAAACTTTTCTTTGGGCCGGCGAGGAAAGGGTCTATCGAAAGGTAACTGTCTTCCTCTAGGAATGTGACATTGTGCGCTGGCTGTAAATTAATTGGAATATAGTATGAGGTAGTAATGGTGTGGTGACTTAATGGTTAGTGCACTCGACTCCGGATTAAGCGGTCCAGGTTCAAGCCCTGCTTAGAAACATTGTGTTGTGTTCTTGGGCAAAACATTTACTCTCTTGTTTTTTAATATTTCTTTATTAAGTTACAATCACAATATACATAGGAGAGAAAAAAAGAACTAAAAAAAAGAAAAAGACACAACGCTTACAGCGAAAAACTCTCGTTCGACAGTTTTCTCATACTTTTAAAAGAAAAATTAAACATAGAGAAAGAAATAGCTTTTAAAAACGTCTATAACTGCTTTCCAAAAATCATTTCAAAATATTTTTTAACATGCATCGATGACGTGTTTTCTTTGTTTTTGTTAGCCATGATCTGATGTAAATAGTGTTCACGTTTTTCTTTTAAAAATTGTATTGCATTAGCTATGTTAACTCAGTGATGTAATAAGTCTTAAATATCATATTTTATTATCCAACTCTGCTTCCTAGAGTACAAATATCGCGCGAAACAAGTACAAATAACAGATATTTGTACTCGTCCCATTCCTCCCGGCCGTGTGAAGTTCAAAACCTTGGCAAGTCAGAATTTTGGGAAAAGAAATCGTTGGATAATAAATCTCTTATTAGACGTTTTGGTGTGTAGTATCGCTGTATATTTTTACTCGTTGTTTGTATTTTGACTCGCCCTACGGGCTCGTCAAAATACTGCGCAACTCGTAAAAATATACAGCGATACTACACACCAAAACGTCTAATAAGATATATTTATTATCCAACTCTGCTTCCTAGAGTACAAATATCGCGCGAAACAAGTACAAATAACAGATATTTGTACTCGTCCCATTCCTCCCGGCCGTGTGAAGTTCAAAACCTTGGCAAGTCAGAATTTTGGGAAAAGAAATCGTTGGATAATAAATCTCTTATTAGACGTTTTGGTGTGTAGTATCGCTGTATATTTTTACTCGTTGTTTGTATTTTGACTCGCCCTACGGGCTCGTCAAAATACTGCGCAACTCGTAAAAATATACAGCGATACTACACACCAAAACGTCTAATAAGATATATGTACTGTAAGCAAACATTTACTCTCATGACTTGCCTCTCTCCACCCAGATGTACAAATGGCTACTGGTATGCTATGGACTAGAATCCCATCTTATGAGATATGAGATATTATGAGATCTTATGAGATAGTGTTACTCACTTACTTGATCCACATGGCGATTGCGTCTCCTGAAAAAAGCAACTATGGCCTTTAAGATTGACTCAAAGAGACTGCTCACCTTAACTTGACATCCCACAATGAAGCCTGGAGATGCAACTAACTTGTAACCACCAGTGGATAAACTCAAACTTGTAAGACATCCTTTGAAAAACATTTTAGTTCTGCGCGATAGAAAAAATCACAACCTGTTACAGCATGAACAGAAAGACAGTAAAGACAGTGACCATTAACTGATCAACTTTCTACTGTGCACATAATAAACTAGTTACTTACACTTGCGCAGGGATTGTGGTTCTGTTTTCGATGCCTCCCCAGTAGACAAAATCTGCATTCACAAATTTTAGCGTCTTTTCTCTGCTATAGTAATATTCTCCATTTGCGAGCACCTCCTCGGAGTCCTTGGAAGAAATCTTGAAAGTAAACTTATAACCGCTAAAATCAGTAGCTTTCTTTACTATAGTCACCTCGTCACCGGTGTCGTAGACCTTTTTAGAAGCCATGCGCTTGTATCCATGACCCATATTGTAAGAGAAAACTACATGTCCATTAGATAATTCCATGGCTTGAAATAGTGAATTATCTTCATCATCAATACCAATCACCAAAATTCCATTTGACGAGGTTGTTGTAAATTTGAAGTCCATCTCTCCCATGGGATCAATTGCATAAGGACCTGATTTGAGGAATCCTGTACCGAAAAATGTTAGGCTTGGGTCTCCATCGTCTGCCGCAAACTGTGTATTACCACTTCGCGAGTAACAGAATTCATCTTTTGCAGGTTTCTCAAGAGGCTGAGTAAAAAGAGAGATTGACAAGAAATGAAGCTAAGATGTTTAATTAAAACATACATGAATTATGAGATTACATGAAATAAGTTTCACATAATCAATATCCATACTCTGTCCTTTTTGGATTGTCCTTTTTAGGGACTAGTGAAGACCATTCCATTTCTTTAACTTTCTCGCTGCTGTAAATCTATAATTTACAAATTTGTATAGGCTTTACTAAATAGGAAAATGACGTGGACGGCTAACCTCGCCCGCAGGAGAGCGTTTCTCCCTACTTCCTTACTGCTCCAGTCATTTCCTTTACTGTTATAACAGAACAAAGCATGATGTGTATTACATGCAAAATGGCGTCCCGGATCGTACCCAACTATCAACACACTGTTTTGCAATACAACTTCTTTTGTAAATTAATACGAACTGTCGTGAAGAAGGTGGTGAAGTACAATAAAGTATAATGTTTATCTCACAATGGGATTACTTTTAGAGTTGTGTTGTTTTCAAACATCTTGAAATCTCTTTTTGCGTAGGCGAAAAAACGAGTTGTTTGGACAATGTCATGCTGCCCGCGCACAAAAAGCAGCTCATGAAAATTTGTCACGTTTTGTAAGCTATGCACTTTTCACTCTCCTAAAGCATGCTGTTTAACAGTGCTTGTTATATAAACACTTAGTTATAACATAGTTTCATGACCTACATCTGAATTCCACGATCCAACAAAGTGATTATTGACTTGAAGGCCATCAAAACATCCTGTGTAGTTAACAGCTTCAACTTGAGATGGCAGCTTCATATTCGAGGGAACTCCACCAACAACAAGATCACTATCCTTGTTAAGGATTATTTTGGGGTTACGTATTTTCTGTGCCAAAGGTCTGTCACTTGAAATGGTCTGTTTTATGTCGTTTTGATCAAAATACTCGACTGAAAGCCTTGCTGAATTTCCCGTCCTATAAAATACAAATAAACAAAATAAACAGGGTCAAAATAGCGATAAAACATAACTGTTATAGACACCTTTTGTGTAGTGCGACAGCATGGATAATCCCAAAGGCTAAGCACTCTCAAATAACGCAACTAACCAATCACAGCTATCTCACAGACTAAACACTCACAGCTAACGCACAGTCAGGATTCTTAAGTGACTTAAATAGCTGTCACGTATACTGCAAAAATTGAAATAATCGTAGTTGACCATTTTCTCATTTTCGGGTCACGGTTAAAATTGTTGTTAAAAGAGTAAGTTTTAACTTATATTAGAAAAAAACCTCACAGGCCCCTGTCTGAAGTTCATTCAAATCAACCGTTTCGATTCATACAATTTTGCGGAAAAGTCTTTGGAGGGATGGCAAAACAACGAAGTAGAAGTAGAAGGCAGGGTTGATTATTATACCCTAACTGCCAACACGGCTATAATACGATCAACATACGAACATACGTTGGTATGAGGTTAAGAAGTAAATTGCAGTAGTTTACAAAAATAACAGCATTGACAGACGAAACTTACAGGCCAGCTTCAAGCTTGTACCAGCGCTCTCCATCAGTCACAATATCTTGGTCAGTATCCACATCAATGTAAGACCCTGAAGTGCACATCTTGAGATGAGGTTTGGCAGCTTGTAACTCCACAGCTATGAAGTCCGCTGAACTGCACTCTGCTGACTGACGTTTCAGACGATATCTGTTTGAGTTTCCAGCATCTCCCATGAACAGTACCAGTCCATCAGGCTTTTCTGGCTTCAAATACATGAGGAAGTTGAGAGCCCTGGTCTGCCTCTGGACAGCCCGGGGGGGTAATGGTGAGCTGGTAGTTTTGCCATCAAATTTCATGACAAGGGAGGTGTGC
>OZ026596.1:47108302-47140802 GCA_964020085.1 Micromussa lordhowensis
ACGAGGAAGAACAAAGTTGATGGGAGAACGAGACTGGTAGCGCTAGCCGGCAAAGGCAAAGACGAACCTGCAGAACCGGACTCACGAGAGTCATGGCAAAAGTTGGCTGGTCGAACAATTGTTGCCGGCAATCGCTTGCAAGAAAATCTCGAGAAATCAGTTACCCCGATTCTCGCATTTCTCTAATCATGAGTTGTTTGGCGCTTTCGCCGTTCGAAGTTGTAACTTCTCGATCTGCACGCGTACGTGCCTGTTCGTTTCCTGTCCCTTGTTTATGAGAACGCCTAAAACCCTTACCCTATTTATGACCAAAATCTGCACTTTTCCCTACCCCATTTATGACCTGACCAAAATTTGATACCCTATTTATGATCTGACCCTTAAATCAATACCCTGTTTCAGACCTGCCTTAAAATTATTTCCCGTGACCGGAGTGCATGACAAGCCGTTGCTGCACGTACAGTTACCGTAAACATTATTTGTATAGGGCTTTTTGTTGCTGGTCTTATCTAGTGCGCGTAGCAGGCGTTAAACGGGGGGACATGCTAAAGAAGTAGCTTCTTCCAAAAAAAGGACGAATTCAACACTAGAGTGCAAAAAATCGATACCCTATTTATGACCAAAATGGCGCCAAAATGGCCAAAATCGATACCCTATTTATGACCAAAACGGCTGAAAAACGCTACCCTTTGGGGCCGCACATACCTGTATAGCCCATATAAGGGAGTACCCCCCCCCCCCCCCTGGGAATCTGCATTAGCAAAGACATTTAAAACATGGAAAATGAAAAAGTGAACGAAAATTATTTCCTTACTAACCTTATACGCGAGCGGATCTTCCAAAGGATATTTCCCGCCAGGAGCAACATTTGAGCCCGCTTTGTTATTGATATGAGCTAGTAAACTGAGCCTTTACTAGGTCTATCAACGGGTAATTAACTTTCACACGTTTTGTGTAATTATCTCATTACACCGGAAGAACGCCCAAAAGTATATTTTTCTTCGTATCTCGAAACGAAAATTTCAGCAAGTGAGGCGCACATTTTAAGTTCGTTTACGGCGAGTTTTCACCGTTTTTCGCTGAAATTTGGAGAGAATGTTGCCCGATAATCAGGCAAAAAAACGGTGTCGGGAAATTTTCATTTTTGGCTTCTTTCAAAAGTTGTGACCTTTTTAGTGAATAGAATGCAGGTTTTATCAACTCTCAAAGTTTAACTGCATGTCAGAAACAAACCAGACAAGTAATCAAAATTTCCTGACACCATTTTTGAGTTGTTTTTTTGTAAAAAAATATCTCTTAGTCGGCGCGTCGAGTATGTTGTGGACGGGTCAATGGATCAGTGAGTCAGTGAGAGATGTATGTATGTCACACCAATCAGATCGGATCTACTATAAACAGCCAATCAAATTTCTTGTTTTAAAAGTAAATGGTATATGAGAAGATTTGATCCCGATACAGTTCAGAACTGCCATATTTATTCTTCTATAAAAGAGGAGGAAGTATTCATATATTGGGTTTACTTCGGCATTTTCTGTGAGTTAGGCTTAGGATTTTAGTTATGGACGAGATAAGCCTTGAGGTATGAAACAGTGCGTGAGGTAGTTGTATGCAAATGGCCGAGATGTTTTTATCTTTAGTTACAAAGGTAACTTGATATTTTTGTTTTTCACAAGGAGTAAATTCAATTAGACGTCACGCATCGTTGCTTCTAGTTCTTACGAAATGTTTTAGAGGAGACGAGACTCTTTTGATTTGAAAGAGTTCGAACGTTTACAATAGGTACAGGTAACGATTGTTTTTGTTGTTGTTACATGAAAATATAACGAGATATTTTATTTTTTAGTTACAAAGGGTAATTTGACACTTGTTTTTCACAAGGGAGTAAATTCAATTAGAGCTGGCAAATCATCACCACTTGTTCCCACGAGATGCTTGCTATTTTTAGTTACAAATGGTAATTTGACACTTTTGTTTTTCATATGGGAATGAATTAAATTAGACTGTCAACGTGTCAGAGGTGTTTTTTTCTCTTTCTTTTTTCGGTATTAAAACATCTGTGGAAGCACAAAATACACATATATGGCTTGCTCCTCTACAAAGAAAAAATTCACAGCCCTTTCTTTGCGCACCAACTCAAAAACCTACCCGAAAACAATCACCCATTCTCTCTCGTTAAAATAAACAACGCCAAGGCCTTCACTTCGCCTCTTTCCACTCTCAACATAAACCAGGCAGCCAGACTTTTAAACCAAAATTGTGAGGCCTACTATTCGTTTATCTTAGAGATTTAAGATCGTATGTATATCATAAATTCTCACTTTCTTTCGTGCCGTGCATCGTAGCCAAAAACACTTATCAAATTAACTAAATTGTCACTGTAAACACTCCCTTAAATGCTCCTATCTTCATAACCTTTTAATTAAAAAAAATAACTCTTGCACCCCTTGCGTGCCTATGTTTTAGAGAAAGGTGTCAAGAAGACATAGCGATGTTGATCATGTTCTCCCGATCAAATCTGACCGGAAACGAACTTGATTAGTGAACCTCTGTACTTTGGGAAATAGCGCGCTATATTCGGAAAACCGTACATTTTTTATGTCGATGAATATACCTTCGTAATCTACAATTATTAAAGTGCCACTAACCCCAAAAAATTTTTTTCTTTTATTAAAATCTACTAGTCTCCCTGATTTCATCAGCAAAAAAATTATCTCGATTGATAAAATCCTTGCGTTTCTACAGGCGTTTGAACCCGTAATGTCTATGTTCACGACCGCGCGAAGTGGGATCTGGGTCGGGCTACTAGTGACGTCACTTCGGGAACCGAGCTGAAACACTCAATAGACTTTCGACTGAGCTCAGAGGGCTGTCAAAACATTTTTGGGTTATTTTTTATTCATATTTTATCGAAACCGAGCAAGATTTTCACGTGAAAGAAATGTATTATCTAGCATTACAATTTACAGTCTCGCTACGATTTGGACGACTGCGATGTACATTTCTTTTTTCATTTCGAAGTGCGGGTCGCCGGCGGAGATTCTCGCGTTGTAATTTTTGCCAGGATCAGGATCGACAATTTGCCGGTCCATTTGGGCTATAACGGTACATGTAATGGCAGTAGAGTTAGCTTACAACTCTTAAAGAATTACAAAGATGTCAATGGACACGAAGAGTCGGTAAGTTGGCTTTAAGGAACTTGCAGATTTCGGAGTGTCAAAACATTTTTAGATTCACACACTAATTTCCCCCGAGATACAAGTGAAAATACGATGCAGTCGTGGTCCACTTCCGTCTACTTCGCCAGGTCAATGATTGAAAACAGTTTTAACATGAGTGATAAGCAGAGATGTCGGCAAACAATATCCAAAGGCGAGGTAAATTTTCGCTTCATTACTGTCGCGCGACCATAGTATATGCATAGCCAATTTCCATGTAAAAGCTATACAAATTTGCATATTTCGTACCACTAAATCATGGCAAGTCCTTCGTTAGGATATTGAAAAGAGGTTCAGTATGGTATGATTAAAATATGAACACATTTCTACTTCACTGACGGTTATTTTGAATAAAATGTCCATTTCACGTACGCAAATAGCCTGGGAGTTCTCGACTTTTAGTTACATTTCGGTTGACTGACAATCGCATATGCGCGCATGAATTCTTCTTTCAGCACGACGAACTCTGTCGGTAGCTCTAGAGTCGAATCTCAATCGTTTGGTTCATTTTTCTCACATAGTTATAAATGCTTGATCCATTCTAAGTTTGAAATTTAGATATATTTTGTTCCCCAAAGATGAAGCTCAAAGAACGAAAGAATTCTGTATTCAAGTATGGCTACTGAGATACACGGTCGGATTACGGCTTCCGGTGTGCATGTGTTTTTAAACTAAAATCCACAAATACATAGCTAGTTCACCAGTTGAGGCTCAACAATCTTAATCGCTTCGTTGTACTTGTAGGACACAGATTTCGTTTACTATTCGTTCAAAGATGTGTCTATTTCGAGTAAAAAAACCTATGCGTTTAGTTTACCGTGTGATTTCATGTGATGGACTTGCAGGATCGATTGCTTGCACTTGGAATAGTCAGATGGCTTCCAGCTTATCCCAAATTCGCGTCATATGTAGTACCATGAAAATGTCAAGCTTTCCACTAGAGATAGAGAAGAATATACAGGCCATGAAAAACTATAGGTTTTATAGTAGAGGCGAAACCGAGATCAAAGAAATCCTCGACGGCTCCCCGACTTTCGCTTCGCACGATCAGCCACTTCTTTGGTCTTTTTCTCGTTTCTGGTCGAGTTTCATCGGGATAGAGGTATCAAATGAAGGGAAATACTCTATTCTTCGTATCCTGTATTGCTACAGTCTCCAACAACACATCTTCCTTGCATTCTGCAACGATTTTGACACACACTATCGTATGCTGGCATACATTCTTCTCAGAAAGAAAACATTGTTATTCCCGAAATGACGTCAGAAGCCAACTCGTCCCATTCTCCGCTATTCCTCGGTCGTGAACATGGAAATGTGCAAAATTATAAACTTTGAAAATGCGTAGAAAATTAACAAAAATAGCTACAACGATAATTTTTTCGCAGTGGTGATTAGGAGAAAAAGGAAATTTATATAAGCGAAAAAAAAATTTGGGGGTTAGTGGCACTTTAAGCTCTCAGAAAATATATACTTTATTTGGGTTTGCGTTAAACGTCCGACTGTAAAGCAGGGCCAAAGAATGATGGTCATTTGGGGTACACTGATACCTTAACACAGAATGATGCCTCATTTGCACAAGGCTAACAGCTTGATTTAAGCTGTAAGATACATGGAAACAAAAAGAGCCAATGCGATAAAGCAGAATTTTAAAAATATTTTAAACAATGCCATTTGACACAGTTTTGGCAGCAAAGTTAATACACATGCGCATGATAATTATGGATATATTATTAATCTTTAATCATACAAAAGTTCTAAACCAAGCTCAGAACAATTGCGTCAACATTTGGACAAACCTGGGAGTCGTAACCCCTGCTGATGTTGTTGGTATCCATGGCAAGGCTGGTGTTTTCCAAAACACTACTGGTCTTGTCCAGAATTGAGGCAAATTTACCGAGCAATTCATGAAGGGTTTTGTTGGCTTCCATAAGCTCGCTCCGCAAACTCATGGTATCATTTAGCATTGACTTTGCTTTTTTCATTGCCTTCATCACCAGCTCCTGCTCTTTAGTCATTGTTATATTTGCAGCATCAAAGTTTCTTTTCACAAGTTCCTTCAAAATTTCTTCAGCCTCTTCTAACAGAAGTGTCTGGTTTGCTTTGTCAGTCTCAAGGGTTCTGGCTATTTTTTCAGCGACGTCTACAATACCTGATAGGTAGAAAAAGGATTTGAGATCGATGTTTGTTAATAAGTACATTAAGTTGCACTGCAGGGTCCGCACTTAGCAGTAAATGCCTTTCTGGAAACTTATTTTAAGATCTATGCTTCGTAATCTATTACAGTAACAAAACTAAGCAACATAGCGTGACGTAACGTCAACTAGTAAAGTTGGGATCACGTCGTGCAAGTATACATGAAGGGATTCTGTGTGCAGATTTTTTTCTTTGTAGCATGAGTGGGGCTTCATAGCAAATAAGTATTTATAAAATGTAAGAATGTACATTTTATACCTTTGAGATTTTGCAATTTAGGATAGAGTTCCTTGCTGAAATAAATCTTTGCAAAACACTGAATCTGAGATTGTGGAACATTCTTACAACATGTTAGCACACTACAGCATTGGCAATGTTGTAGTGTGCTGGCATGTTGTTTTTCTTGCAGATAAGCAATGCCATATACAAGTTTATTATTCATTCAAAATATTTCCCCGTTTCTGATTGATTAAAACCACACGCATAATTTAGCAAAACCGGCTGCTGTTCACCAAATTTGGAAAGAATCTTCGCCATATTGAATCATTGACGTCAAAAGTGCAGCCCGCTTCAGATTATTGAACCGATGACGTCAAAATGACGTCAAAAGTGCAGCCCACTTCAGATTATCGAACCGATGACGTCAAAGTGCAGCCCTCTGCAGATTATTGAACCGTTGAGCGAGAAAACTTGGGGACGATATTATGTTATTTTTAGTGAGCAAAAAAACAAAGAGTGAAATGGCGAAACTCCTTTAAGAACGGGGAAATATTTTGAATGAATAATAAAGCAATTATTAAATTCGGCTTTCGTAGGATATGAAGAATTCTGCAGATCTCGGAGGGTATTATCCACCTCGGCCTTCGGCCTCCATAAAACAAAAGCTGTTTTTGACGATATCAGGAACTAAATGGCAACATCTTTGAACGTTAAATCTTAAATTCACAGCTACATATTAAACTTAAAAAGATTAAACCCTTCTTACTTTGTGTGCTATTGAGGGCCTCCTCGATTTCTTGCTCTAAAGCCAGGGCATCCTCTTTAGTAGATGTGGCACTTTCCAAACTCTTTGCAGCTTCATCAGTTATTTTCATGATCATTTGCTCCACTGCCTCTGTTTTCTCCTCTGAAGAGTCTGTCCTCTCAGTTAGGGTACCAATGACGTTTGTTGAATTAGAACTACCATTAACTGGTTTTAAGAGGTGAGGGAGAAAAAAATAGAAATGCAGCTAAAAATATTTAACTCTCAGGATTTTCCCCGCACATATACAACAACGTTTCAAGTGAGTGTGTGTGAACTAATTAAACTAAGCGCACCATTATTCTGTAACACAGTCAGTGCTATATCCTATTTCCATAAGTAACACTGGTATGTACGAGGACGACTGTGAGCATGTTGCAGTAAGCTTCAAGGCAAATACTTAGCTATGAAATCACAGTACATGACATAGCTACACGCTGGTTAACACTTTCTTTTCTTCATAAATGGCGCAACATTGGAAATGTTTTCTTCAGGGTTTGAATTTGGACCACTGTCATTTCCACTGCTAAATATAAATTACTGGAAATCACACTAGACTCTGCATACTTGTATTTTATTTTTATAAATCTGATCTACATTTCTTTTGTTATTAATATATAGCAATGCTCAGATTGGATATGAAGGTATTTGCCTGAATTTTTAGAGTTAGATAATCTGAATTCTGCGATTTTTGGTCGTACTTTGGGGGGGGGGGGGTGTGGTTAGTGCAAGAGCACAGGGTTAACCTGAAATTAAGCTGAATGCATCAAATGTTCTCACCATCTACAACCGATATACCAACAAACAGCGACAATTCTTCCATGCTTGTATTGTATTCATTGGTGGGTGGAATTAACCTGATTGGAAACAATAACAATAACAATAACAATAATAATGATAATGATAATAATAATAGAATTAGATGATTAAATGAAAATGTACAAGATTCCCTGCGACTCTGAGTTTCGTGCGTATGCACTCATCAGGCAGATTTAATGAAGTTTGTCCTTCATTAAATCTGCCTGATGAGTGCATACGCACGAAACTCAGAGTCGCAGGGAATCTTGTGTATTTTCATACAATCATCTAATTCTATACACCGCTCTACACAAACGTGTATTGAGCACTCTTTAGCAGTGTTTGCTACAATTTCTCATGATTAATAATAATAATAACAATAATAACAATAATGATGATGATGATAATGATAATGAAATGTAACAGTGTGAAAAATACAGTCAACTATGAACATGGTGGATCTCTTTTTATTAACCTCGACCACTTCTTACTACTAATAAGTTGCAACTAAACTTATCAACTGAACTAATTTACGTCTGGCATTTTATTGATTCTACAAAACTAAAAACTTAATGCTTTAAAGAAATACCAAAATTTCTACTTTTTCTAAGCTTGCTGTTTGCTTCAGAGCTTGGTTTCCTTTCAATCATGTCTTTGTTTTACAGTTCCCAGCATACATCTGTAGTTTTGCTGGGTAAGACATTATAGCAACACCCAAAAGCCAAGAAAATTTATTGCATACCTTTGAAGAGTTTCATTGATATCCGAAAATCGACTTTCTGCAATAATCCCTGCAGTTCCTTGTTCTAAAGACTTGAGAGCCTGTGTAAGGTTGCGATCTAACTCAGTGGATGTATTCAATAAGCGTCCCACACACTCGCCACAGTATTCACAACCCTCATCTGTCAGAATGAAGTTTTCAGGGCAGATGGTGCAGTTTCCTCCTGGTTTACAGCACTGTCCAGTATTAATGTCACAGAAACCAAACATGTTTTCTTCACCCTTTCCACAGTTGCAAGCTGAGATGAGAGTAAAAGTGAATATAATTTAGGGGAGGACTGGCCTCTAGATTGAACAACGCGTGTTTGAGTGCTAGATGGGATCAGGACAGACACTTACCTCTCACAGTGCCTCTTACCACCCAGGTGTACAAATGCGTACTGGTGAATTTAATGTTTGGGATACCCTGTGATAGATTAGCATCCCTGCTGGGGGGGGGGGGGGGGAGGGGGTAGAAATATTCCTAGTTACTTCATGCTAAGGAACCTGGGGGTGAGTGATGACATGATGGGTCGCTGGGCTCAAACAGACTTTATCTATACAGTTGGACCTCCGCTACCAGCCACCTTCCTACAGCAGTCACCTGTATACAACAGCCACTTTGTTTGTTCCCAGGGACTGTCTGTACATTCATTCCTTTTTGACCTCTCTACAACGGCCACCTCTCCACAGTGGCAACGGCCTCTAAAGCGCATTCCAAAATACCAAAAATAACCCCTCCACAATGGCCAGTTAATCAATGACTGACGAATGGTGTTTACCAAACCCTGTGTTATATTGTATTGTAAAAGGTCACGAAACTTGATCCATATTGTGTATCATTGTTCCTTGTTTCTGTTTGGTTTCTGTTTTATTGATATATTTTGATTGTGTTAGGTATTTCTATGCTACTGTCGGCACTTTTTAAATATAAAAATGTTGTACCCCGGAAAAAAATAGATGTCATATTTCACCCCTTACCTCCCCATAATGACCACCTCTCAACAACAGCCACCTTCACCTGCCCCCAAGGTGGCAGTTGTAGAGAGGTTTGACTGTAGTTGAAAACATACATGGACCAGCACCTATCAGAGCAATAACTGGAACCAGTTACTTTTTTTATAAAATCATAACTCTGATATACATACCTTGACAACCACCAGCTGAGTAATCAAAGTAGCCTGCTTTACATCTGTCGCATCTCCTTCCAGTCACGCCCTCTGGACACACACACTGACCTGTTTTTACATCACATGATGAGGACAGTGATGCAAGAGCACAAGCACAATCTTCACATCCAAGACAGCTGTCAAAGTTCCAGGTATTTGGCTACGAAAACAACGATTAATTTAATGGTTAGGAATCATGAGTGAGGCTTCAAGAGAATTGACTCTTGTAAGTATGTGGTATCATGATAATACACTCATAATTGGACTAAACTCAATGCTAAATAAAGTAAACTGGTACAAAGGGGAATGACTTTGAACATCAATTATATTTTATTTGCTTCTGTTATTAGTTTCTGCCTTAAATAAGGTTGCTGTATCCTGGCTGCCTTGTCAATCATTGACTTTAACATTTGTGATTTATTAAATAACATTTATTCTACTTACTTTACAACTGTCGCAACTGTCTCCAATAACATTGGGCTTACACTTGCAAAGCCCAGTGGTGTGATTGCATACTGCAGTCACAGTGCCGCAATCACTGCAGGCACATCTTGCACAGTTCTTGGCAACAACTGCATCACCAAAGTAGCCATTCAAACAACGATCACATTGGTCTCCTGTTGCAGCATTGATACATTTAAGACACTGTCCTGTCTGAGTGTCACAGCTTCCATTGACACTTGGATCAATATTGCCACTACACACACACCTCTTGCAGTAGTCACCTGGTAGAGAAGGGTTGCCATAGAAACCATCAGCACAGGACTCACATCTCCGTCCAGAATAACCTTCTTCACAGGTGCAAAAGAGATCATTGAAAGAATCAAGGGCACATCCTGTAGCAAAGCTGTTTGACATGATTCCTACAGGACATTCACATATACCACAGTCTAGTGGCGATCCTCTTGTGGCGTCGCCATAGTATCCAGGTTCACACACCTCACAGTTCAGACCTGAAGTAATTGGAGGAAAAACAGTATGAAGTGTTTCAAGGTTAGTTTAAGCAATACAAAACAGTTCTGTCTCACTGGTTTCTAAAAACATTTATCCTGCTGTGAGCAGGAACAAACAAAGATTGAGTTCTGACTTTTCTCAATGGAAATTCGACATTGGTTATTACTTAAGAAATTAAGAACCAGTTACTCAAAATAAACCCAGCAGCCCACTTGTTATACCATCCATCATATAATACTCTTTTTACCTGTAGCTATAGCTAGAACAACAGGTGTAAACCAGACAGATCTACTTAACATGTCTCTTATTAAGCTGCACGATAAAAGAAATATATCTAAACAAACAACTGTAAGTACTTCTGGTGATAAATATTAACAAGCTATCAAAGCTTGGATTATGAAAAACATGTCTACACTATCAGGATATACATGTATATCAGATACTTATTGTAAAATAATTCAGCAAGAACATTCGTTAATTAAGGGGAAAATGCTTAGCCCTACCTGTGGTGTTATGAAGACAACTGTAGCATTCTCCTGTTTCTCCATCACAGTCGTCAGAGTGTCCAAAACAGTTACAAGGAATACATGTGGCATTATCAGGAGCTCTGGTATAACCTTTTCCGCACAGCTAGAAACCAAACACAATGACTATGATTTGACCTACCATAGACCTGTAGCAAATTGATTTAATAATAATTTAATAGCAACTTTCTTTATTCTAGCAAAGTTAGATCTAGAAAAGGCTAAAATGCTGAAAAACTACAACTGAAAATCCTAACTGCAGTAACATCTTGAATCAAACATTGCAACATCAGACTTGCACAGTCCTGATTTGATAGCAGAGCTCCCACAGCCCGAAGGGCCACTAAGCTGAGCCCCATACCCAAATAAGAAAGAAAAGGAAATCCCATGAATTGATTTTCCCATGGTTATCATGGCTAGCAGTATTGCTCATGGGTGCGTACACACCAAGACGACGATGGCGACGGAGTCATGCAAGATGGCGTCCATACTTCAGCTAATAGATTGACATGCCCTTGGTTCATAGTGTCCTTCTTTGATATTGGACATCTGTGTTATGGTCAATTGACACCTGACAAAACAAGGTATCTGCTGACCAGTTTCATAGGCTCAAGTTTAGAGCTCAACAAGGTCATGTGTTTTTTTTTAAGCTGACCGATGACCAAATGCTTGTTTTCGCCTGGATTGCAGGCTCGTGTCACATTATCCTGTTGTAAACAGGGCCAGGTTGTTCGGAAGCCGGTTAATACTAACCAGGGATTATAACCAAAATATAAATTTTTATTGTATACAAATGGTTTTCACTGCTTTTGTTTTGTGTATTTTGAGGACCTTGAGATTATTTAACTCAAAACAGAAGGCCAAACAACATAAAGAGAAGACCTCACCATAAAGTTACAAAGCTCAAATTAAAATTCTCTCTTATCTTGGGTTAGCTCAATCAGGATTTGAACATCCTGGCCCAGGGGCTCCGCTTTTAGGCTCGGCTAGATTTGATTTAAGGCAAGGTATCCTGTGGTCTCTTAACATTTACTGTGAGCAGTTCACCTTACTAACCTCACATGACGCACCAGCAGCTCTTTCTGGACAGTCACATATTTCAACACTCCTCGCTCTCACAGCTCCCGCAAGAGGCAAATCAACAGCAACATCCATTGTAACATCGTTAATGGTCACTTCTGCAACAACAGTGCTGTAAGAGGCCCTCAGTTTGAGAGATTTTATGTCACGAAGAACTGACATGAAGTCATCCCTGCTCACATTTGACCCACTGGAATCTTCCCACAGGTACTATGATCCAAAAATAAATGAAAAGACAGTTTGCCAAGATAGGAAAAATAACTTGAAATTCTAACACAAGCACTAACCTCAATAAATTGTATCTCAATAGCTGATGTCTTTCCTGGCAAGAGTTGTAGCTGTCTTTTGTTGTGCAGTACTTTACCATTTTTACCCTGCAGCAGCAACAACAAAGGACATTCACAATCAGCACTTACAATTTTAGTAAAAAAAATGCAATTCTCTGTTGAATACTCTAGTCCTTTTCTGAATTATAACTTAATATTGTGAGACCAACAACAACACACCTTGAACTTGAAACTAAATTTGTAAATAATTAGCACACTGTTATTAACTATATAGTAATAGTTCTCACTACATCTGCAAAAAATTTCATGTGCAATAAGGAAACTGTATTATTTACTTATTATGAAAATTTGTAGCAATTCACTTTTTGGGAAATAACAGGCTGATCTGACCTTTTACTCTTGTTGTAATCCTTCAAATCACTCACAAATCTCTGTTATTTCACGTAAGTAATGATAGGTTCAAAAAGTTATTCATACTCTTCATGCTCGTGTCAGAGCGAACCAACACGACCACACTCGTGCACACGGCTGCAAGAATTATCTAATAATCATTGAAACAACACTGTTTATTAGTCCTTTACTAACTTCTGATCCTTGAGATAACAAAAGGAAACTAAACTCAGTTACTTCAGATACATTTTGTTGTTGTTTCTTTGAGTGGGTTTTGAGTTTATATTTGTGATCCTGATCTGTTTACTTTATTCGTGTGGTGTTTGGATCGAGTCTGTCAACACCCCGTTGTCGATTTGTGTCTAACAGATCAAGTTCTGTACGGAACAATTCTATCCAGTAGTGCTGAAGTACTTTTGAATTCAACGAAATAAAGAAATCACTGTGATGAAAGAAAATCACCTTGAAATAACTTTGCAAATATGAGCGCAACAATCTTCCTCCCGTATCCTCGCGTACGCAATATTCGTGACTGCAAGAATTACCCAGAGTTGCCTTGCAAGCTCACTGAAAAATTAACCGGGACTAATTTCTTCAAATCGGGCTCGATTCAAACACTACCGATACTACACCAATATTTCACATTCTTTATACGCGGGGGGTTCTATTAATGCCTCCTCAGATTTTGGCTTCTGGGCCAAAACCCTGCGGGGGCAATAAACAATGATAAGTTACTTTGATGGACTCCTAGTTGTCTACTCCTGACTACTTGCGGAAGCCCATATAATACTGGAAAGTAAGCTGCATGAACATGACAAGGCAACAAGAGTTAGTTACCTCTATCACAACATCGGGTTTAGCTGTCAACACTGGTGAACTTTCTCCTTGTGGCACTTCATAACGGACTGTATAAGTCACTTTGCCTCCATAGGATGACATCTACAATGAAAATCACATCAAGAAATAAAAACGGATTTACAATTATAGCTCAAGAAACACTTAGTCAGGAATCTGACTTAGAGCAGGAGTTTTGTGACTCTAAATTCTAACAGCCTGTATCTCATGTAACTCAAAATAGTGTTATCCAGTGGGAGTCCATTACATACAAGGAAAGGCTCCACCTACATAAGCCAGTCAGAGTTATTGTCTAAAAGTCTGTAATGGTAGTGACATCTAACTAAGAATGAAAAGAAAATGACATACGTACAACTCATGACCAGAAGTGTACACAACACTGTCAAATGAACAGCTTCAATTGACTGTAAACTAAAGAAATAATTGGTGAAGTTGCCAATAAAGCCAGTTAACCAACATAATACACCATCTGTCATTCTATTCGACGGAAACATCTCATGAACTGATCCCAATGCATTGTGTGCAGCTACTGTGAGGAACATTTTCTTCACAATTCATGGCTTGTGATATGCTTGAAAACCCACTGGTTGAATCCTACTACACTCCTAATCCTATGGTGGGAATTAGAGCTGGGTGTTAAAAAAAACCTACAGCTGTATAATATTATTGTTATTCTTCAAAGTCAGTTATGAAATAGATCAAGATCAAAGTTCAATAAAGCGTACCTTCTGTCCCAAGTATTCCTTAGGTGCTAACCAGTATATTGGCTTGCCTTTCTCTTCCCTTTGGCTGCTCACAGAGGCATAAAGATTAGTTTCCCCGATTCTGACAACAATTGCTGGACTGTTCTCTAACTCCCAGTTGTCCATTATGACCACTTTGGACCTAAAATTGACAACAGAAAACAGACAATTGGATACCATCAAAGCAAGATTGTGTTGGCTTATCAATATACATATTTGTTTCAATAACACAAACAATTTGGCAGTTTTTCATTTCAACCAATTAAATAATTAATTAAATTTGTTTCCCAATGTTCAGAATTTGCTTGGTCCTGATGTTTAGTTTTTTGGCCTGTCATGAACAATATTCATATCTTAGCGTTGATAAATTCCAGTTAAGTGTAGTGGGTAAGTACAAAACGAATGTCATATCCAATCATGTTTCTTACCAGTACTTATTACCACTGTCACAAGCATCTGACAGACCATTACACCAACACTCAGAACAGCCATCTGGGTTGTTAGCATCTAGATTGAAACGTCCAGCTACACACTGATCACAGCGAGGTCCAGTGACACCAGGCTGAAACATAATATAATCCAAGACCAATCACCAAGCCATAATGGTATGCGTGCTACTTCTCCCAATGCAACCCAACCATGAGAGCATATGATTCCTTTTCTCCTAAAAATGTTACACCTGGACATATCACAATCTTACGTTGCAATCCAAATGATCCAAATATTAAAACAAATGTTAAATAAGAATCACTTAATGTTCTGTAACATTCAAACTTGTCGAGTTCCAACAAATTGTCAGTAAATAAGTCTTTCATTCAAAGATGGAGGATGGCCATTGATAGTAACAGTGCCTGCTTTTAGCCTTCAGGTTGCTTCAAAGTTGCTTTTCAGCTTTTCATTTATCAGGATCTTTTGTAAACAATACATATTTTACCAACATTTGTTAGGGCTGGTAAACAAATACTCCAGCTGTGGAAAGATAGATAAACCTTTATTGATTTATACCGATCAGGGTAGCCCCATCAGATGCGGAAAGCAATCTTCCCACAGCATTTTTGGTTATCCCAACTTGATAGAAATCTGGTAATATTTTTCCTGGTTTAGCCACTAGCTACTTTGGAAATTAAAATCTTACCTTGCAAAAGCAAGTTCCATCAACACTATCACATATCCTGCTATCAACACCTCTAGGATCACACGAATCACATTTCTGGCACAAGGGATAGTCATAATAACCTGTAGCACACTTGTTACATTTCTTTCCAGTATGAGATGGTTTGCAATTACATTGTCCTGTGTTGGGATTGCATGCTATGTCGCCACCCTCCACACCAAATCTCTCACAGCCACAGTCCTGACAGCCAAGGATCGGGTCATAGCAGCACGTCCCTTGTAGACAAAATTCACAGTTGGGACCAACAGTGTTGGGAGGACAGTCGCAAGCTCCAGTGATCTCATTACAAAAAACACAGCGGCATTCTGAAGTGTCAAACAAAAGTAAGTTAAAAGTTTTAACCTATATAGTCATAGCCATAGCAATTTTTCTTGGACAATTCTGTCCACGGGGGAAAGGTGCAGTGAGGCTATGTAGGCACCAACCCATGAGACAAGGCCAGGCCACAACAGATTCATGACTACAAAGAATTACAAAACTGAAATAGTTCTGACAAATGTTTTAAAACGTTTTAAAACGAATCCCAGTGTTTTGACATTTTTTGATTGTTTTCAGAGATTATCAGAACTTCAACCTAATCCCAGCCTAAATGACTATAAATGGTCAACAAACTCAATTTTTTATCATAACAATTGCATGCTTATATTATCTTATGCTATGTAAATTCAATTATTAGTTTTTCTATTTACTAAAATTGACAATATCTGGACCTATTGTAAAAATAGGTAATTTGGTTTTATCAACTGGGTTGATAATGTGAATTGGCCACCGTAAAGAGATTTGGAAGCTAATGTTTCGAGCGTTAGCCCTTCGTCGGAGCGAATCAAATTACCTTGTAATACTCCCACCGACGCAGCACCACAGTTTCTTTAGAAACTTGCCCCTTTATTCGTTTATTGTAAAAATAGGTTTAGCAACTCAACATAACATTTCATCTCAATTTCATTGTTTCATCTAATCTTTCTCGTTTCTCTCACTTCCAATCCACCAAACAACTGCATCTAAACTTACTTCTGCAGTTAGGGAAGCCATAATACCCTGTCTTACACCTGCTACAGGTTCTACCAATCACATTCTGCCGACAAGAGCACTGTCCTCCAAACTGTTCACAGTCACTGTTCAAAGATCCCTTGGGATTACAGTCACAGGCAAAACTTCCATTGCTGAGACTTGTAGTGAGCGAGAACACAGAATCTTTACAAAACTTTGGATCCGATGACTTGATGAAGAAATGATCCTTGCTGCATGAGTCAAGAAATTCTTGAGTCAATGGTACCGGGGAATCATCTTGCAGCTCCTCAGTAAATAAATCTTGAGGTACCAGTAACACATAATCCTAGATAAAAAGAAGTACCAAATATTTCAGTATGTCACATGTAAGGCAGTCTAGTTTAGTTACAAGTTCAAAGAGTGAAGTAAACACCTTTGTGGGTAACTATAGTTTCCTTGAATACTGTCTTCCTCATTCTTTCTAATCAATTGTAAAACCAGACAAGGAATCCTGAAATTCTGAACATTTGGCTGAGAAACAACATAACTCGTCAACTGCTGTGATCCTCAATAATTAATGATTGAGTCAAGATAAAAATCAGAGTAAATGCTGTTTTAACAGGTCTTTAAGAGTACGAGAAGAGCATTTTAAGAAGAAACGCTTTAATGCTAGAGATCCTAACCATCGCGGTACATCATACAACTGACTAAGAATGCATAAATTACGTTGTACTTATTCATGCCCTTATTCTCATGCACATTCCAATACATGCATTCTTGTACATTTCATACATAAATTAACACATTATCACAAATGCTTTTGAAACTTACAATCCACGTTGATGAGTTTTCAGGAATAGTGAACTCCAGTGCAACAGAAGTGCGTCCAATGTTAAAGAACGGTGATGCATTCAAGTTCCTAATAACCGATCGACAGCCTGATGCATGAGGACAGTAGTGAAATTTCATGGAACCATCTAGTGCACGGTCACTTGTAACAGACACTTGTGATTCAAAGGAAGCATGGTTTGGCTGATAATAATGAACAATGGCTGCATACCGACCAGGTCGAGGGACACGGCCTGCCAGGACATGAATTTTCTATCAATGAACAAAAATAAAATAACAATAAATACAGTATGCATGCTGTGGCCATTAACTGTAAAGAACACAAGAATCACATCAATAATCTGAAGTGAAAAAACAAAATGAATAGATCAGAACCGGCAGCCTGTCCGCTTATTCATACAGTTCCAAGTTTAGTTTCATGTTAAGCATGAAGGCGCGTTATATAAGGAAGTCTTCCCAGGGAATACCAAGGCTTATTTGCCAGTCACCATTGACGTGAATGGGTCAAATTCAAAATGGCACATGATTTGAATACTCAAAAGGTAAGCTGTAAGTAAACTCAAGTGTCTTTGCTGTCTTAACTTGCCATAAAATTAAAATATCTTTATCCAACAAAAAGTAGTACTTCACAGATTACTATTTTATTGGATGAATCTTTAATCAAGGTGCTTACTGGTTGGCTTACACTGAACAACAGGGAGGTCATTCATTTAGAGAAGCCACAAAAGAAAAAAATCAATGCCAGGTAAGTTTGTATTTCAAGGAATCATGTTTACGACAGGATTCAAACTGATGTTGTCCCACTATTCATAATGTCAATGTGAATGATTGTTCTATTTGTAATGTCAAGTTTGATCCCAGTGGGTATTGTAGAATACTGTCAAAGCCTGAAGCAAGCATTTTTGTATTTACAATGACATTGAAAACAGAGGAAAATAAAGTTGGCTATCAATGTACTGGATTTTGTGCCTGCAGTGAACAATAACTTCACTGACAACTAATGTTGTATTTAGATGAGAAGACAAGTTACATGTAAATTGAATTTAACATATTAAATCTTATTGACTGTGTTATTTTTTTTAACCAGAAGTAAATGTTCTTTAGTATTAGTTCATATAGTGTGATCATCCAGTTGAGTGTTGTTCGGAAAACAACTGTTGTTGGTGACTGACATTTAGTCAACTTGAGTGGAAGTCATCTTCAGAGTCAAGTGAAAAGTATGCACACTGGGATGATCACATAAGATGAAATACTGATACTCTTGGCTTCAAACCATTTATTATGTGGTTCTTTAATATTCATATTTCTGAAATGCATTCTTACAGGTCCCTCCAGGTACTGCAATCTTACTGCTGGATCTTGTTTGTTTGGTGGCTGCGGTTGGTTAGGATCACGACCATCAGCTTCAATCTTAACAGCTCCTTTGGGAACCGGATATGATGTGGGAATACACTCACTACCCTGGGTTGTACAGAGAATGCTTGGTGCTATGAAATCTAATGTCCACATATCCAGTGGAATGGCAGTGATGGAGTCCTAACATAAACAAAAATTTCACATGTTATTAGTAACTTTTACAAAGAAGAAAGATTTCCTTCTTTGCTTAAAACGCAATCAAATACACACATGATAAATAAGAGAAGTACAGAACTACTGTTTAACATTGCTGTACTGACAACAGAGCAGGGCTGTCGTTAAGGGCCATAACTCATAACACCTGTTATGTTTGGGTATACTTGATGGGTCCTTGATGTTACAGGTGAAATTGCCTGTAGTTGATACAATTCACCCATAAAGGGATACGTTTGTTACAGGTGTGAAGATCAAGGCTGCAGGTGAACCAAACCTTATTGACAGCCATGCAGAATATTAGGAAAGAAGCATCCTGTATTACCAAGCACCCTTTCAAAAGGGTGTGGTACTTGTAAATCTCAAATATGGCTGGTTAAAAAAACAAAACTTCAGAGAAATTCCTAAATTATATGTATTTACAAGAACGCATTACCACAGCAATAGGAGAAGATGAATCCCTCGCCTGCAGAGTAACTACCATTCGCTGCAACTCTGATACATCAAACACTTTCACAGCATTAGTATTATCAACAGCCACCTGGCGGCAGCCAAATCTGTAGTTACAGCTTTGAAGATTGAACTCTCCTCTCTGTGACCCTTGTGGATACCTCAAGTACACATTCATTTTAGCCTTGTTATCAGAAGGATGGTAATACTGTATAACAAGGACATATTTGCCACTCTTGGGGATATTAAAGTCTGCTGTAACACGATTCTATGGAAAGGAAACAAAGTGCATGTTTTGACTTAGCAAGGGGACATGAATCTTCTCTTAGTTCTCCTTTATTTGAGTTTGAACAAAACGTTTAATGTAACGTAACAAATGGATATAATACACCAACATAAAACCAAACAGACAATGCACTGTCCTTTTAAGGCACCAGTAGTAATTGTCTATATAATTTTAAACATTCAAATTATCTGAATGCTTTAACAGAGCATTCTGTAAGGATGTTTTATATTAGGTCAGGTTACCCATAAGCATTCAGGTTCAAGCAAGCACGAAGTGCCTTGAAAGCCTAAATCACTGCCTAAAAGAAAGCCACCCTTTTCATCAACATGAGGTAATAGAACTTGTTAAGTTTGTCATCAAACTCTGACCTGTCTGTCATCTAACAAAGCCATAGCACTGAAATCCAATTGTTGTAACACTGCCTCATCTTCAAACAACTGTGTCTGCTCAAGGCCACTACTTCTGATAATATACCCTGTTTCCAGTTCTGTTGTAAACAGTCCGGGTTTCTTTGTGCTCAGATAAGAAAATTGGTTGCATAAAGTGTTGATACCATTGACTTGACAGGGTTTGGTGACTTTATCCTCAAGTTGATATGCTTCATAGTATTCTTGTGGCAAAGCAACTACGTAATCCTGTACACAAATACACAAAAAAGAGGTTCTTGAAAGATTTTATTGTCAAAGTTAACTTAGTAGAATGGCACTTGCAACTAACAATGTAAATTAAATTAACTCCTATATGCTAACAGGCTTTCTCTTGTATTCTGGTTGTGACATTCTGCTTCGAGCTCAAGTATTGTAAAGACTGACAAGAGTTTGGTACTTCTCCATGGTTAAATCTAAAGTACTGAACCACAACTCTGCCTACTGAAGTCTACAGTTAACTCAAGGACTAGAAGAGCTGTATGTATATATAAAATAAATATATGTTAACTGAGTGGCCCACAACTGCCAGAGCTTACACATAGAGAATATTACATGGGGGCGCGAAGATATGAATTTTATTTTCGAGTTGGAAAACAATATTTCACGAACGAGCGCAGCGAGTGAGTAAAATATTGTTTTTTGCCACGAGAAAATAAAATTCATATCTTCAAGCCGCCGTGTAATGTTCTTTTTATTATATAGACATGCTGATGACAGCGTTTTTTATGATTTCCCGAAGATTTCCGACCACCTTCCGAAGATTTCCGAAGAAATTTCAAAATTGTTCCGAAGGCACAACGAACGCTCCCGAACATTTTCCGAGAATTTCCGAAAATTTCTGAAGATGCCCGAAGATTTCAGAAGATTGCCGAAGACTTTCGAGGAAGACCCGAAGATGTTTCGATGATACACCAACGAATTTAAGTACAATTTAAGAGACAAACTTGATATCAATGAAATCATCGATAAACTCACGTGTGAGATTATGGAAAACAAGAACCGCGGTGCGGTTGTAAACCGCGCTATAAAAAAATGCGGTTACTTACACTGTCTGCGAAACGTGACTCTCCTGCCCTTCAGCAAATATACGGAAAAAGGAGTATCTGATTACATTCTTTGCATAGCGCGAGTTTAGCGTGACTTGTAATCGGAGAATTTTGTTTGCGTCTAATGAAAAAATACCTTGACCTTTCAAAATAAATTTTACAATGATATGGGTTTTTGACGAGCACTAGGGCTAAGTTTTAACTTTTTTTCCCCAGAAAATTCCACCATTGCTTCTGGCGAACTATACACGATCATTTATCACTGTCAGCGTATTCCATGGCCAGACGTAATACCTTTTTAGCGCATTGAGTATTCCCTTTGAAAGTGAACAGAAACAATGCAAACATTCCAGATTACAAAATGTTCTGTTTTGCACGCAAAACGAAAATACAGCTTAACTCTGGATAATGTCAGCCTCACTAGCCAGCAGCTGGTCCCAAATTAGATGCTTTATCCTTGCAAATGTCCTGACGCCCATCGCCGAAGGCCGCCATTTTTTTGTGTAAACAGTTAATTCGCTAACTTGACAAAACTCTCCTGAGGGGGAGATATGACGAAAAGAGCTGAGAAATGGCGACCCAAACTCCCACGGCCAATTGTCCTCACCGGATGATGTCATCATCAGCCAATTACAGGCGTGACACGAAAACTAAAAAAAAAAAAAAAAACCCTTGCAGAGCAAGAACCGCGCTCGGCTCATGGCCGCGCGGTTAATAAACCACTTGGGTCCCGGATGTATTTTTTATGAATTTTACGAGTGGTATATTTTTCAGTAAAACATCCGTGTCTATATAATAATGTATTTTATTTTCTGTAGTATCAAGTAACCAGGAGTATCCATCAAAGGGTTTAAAGCCGCTCCCTACGTATACCCTAGGTGGACAGAGACAATGTGAGAGTAACACATTTTACCCAAGAATTAAACTCATCAACAATAGATGAGCGTGGGCGCTGGTGTCTCAAGGTTGGTGGAGCCGGGCCAAGCTAAGCGAGGAAGGAGGTAACCATGAAAACCCGGAAGTGGCCACCACCCACCAAGAGGCACCGTCACACTGAAAGACTCAGTGGAATACTTACCAACCACACAAAGCTGGAACCAACCCACGGGCGGGTGGGATGGGCGATAACTGCGCACTGGCGAGCGTGACAGCTAGCGAAACTGACTCGTGCAAGCACCAGACTGCGTGTAAGGGACACCAAGTGCCCCTGCTAGAGCTTGGGCCACCCCAAGCTTTGGGCGCCCGCGAACCAGCTGCGAATGTAACTCGTGTGAGCACAAGGCTGCGTGTAGGGGTCACAAGGTGTCCTTGTGAAGAGCTTAGGCGGCCCCGAAGCTTTGGGCGTCCGCGTACAGCAACGACAGCATGTAGGCGTCATGTATTGTCCTGACTGTTGCTGGAGCTGCAGGACAAGCTTTCTGCATCCACGAGGAGAGCATTGCTTTGAGGTTAACTTTGCCTAAATTACATTTAGCCACATTTAAACTCATCAACAATAGATGAGCGTGGGCGCTGGTGTCAAGGTTGGTGGAGCCAGGCCAAGCTAAGCGAGGAAGGAGGTAACCATGACAACCCGGAAGCGGCCACCACCCAGACCTCCGAATTACATGGTGCTTGAAAAGGAGGGGCCAGCGGACGGGGAACGTGGGACCTCCGACTCCAAAAACCCCAAGCACCAGGCACCCACCCACCTGCGAGCAAGGCTAACGCTTACCAAATCATCCGGCAGGACGCTGCAATCCAAAACCCGGCTGTAATACGAGTCCTGGGAAACTATTTGCATACTCTCAGACCGTTGCCTGGGTGAAGAAAGAACAGGCCAGGATCACAATTAAGCCAGACGATTGGACAGACCAGCGAGCGCCTCGGAAGGGGTTCTGATATACAACTGATATGCATTACTGGTCCAGCGGCCCAAGGCTTGAACAAGGTGATCGGGCACACCGTTGCGCGCTGCGACCGTGGCTGCCCCGATACGAAAGCTGTGGCTAGAGAAGTTGCCTGAGGTTCCAGCCGTCGACAGGATTTTTCTTAGCCAGTTCGTTAACACTGCACAAGATAGCGGTTGGCCAGACTTGAGCACAAATAAAGGGCCAGGTTCCTCCCCCCGCCGGGATAAATAGGAGAGCATGGCTTGGACCGCGCAGAGCGGAGACCGGCCCAGGCCAATGTGAACGAAGCAACCCTTCCGAAAGGGATCTGTCTTGGATGCTTTGATCCAAATGCGTAAGCAAGACGGTGAAGTGTGAGAATCCACTGCAACATCAGACACCGACAAATGATACTCAGGGGAAAAACTGGCAAGATTCGAAACGGTAAACTCAGCTGAACGCAGAAAGCCAAAATAGCCCAAGGTGCACGCTGCCCAGAACATGCAATGGTCGAACGAAGACAGGTCCAAAGCCTGATGAATAACAAAGAGGATACGATCTGTGACAGGGAGACGTTGGGCTGCTGGCGAACCTTGGGAGCGGTTAATCCCTCGCAAGACTCGTTGCAAACGCAAACAGTTGATTAAAGGATCGGGAAAGCCTTGCTCAATATGAAGTGAGCGCACAGCTGAAAGGTACACCTTGATCGATGAATGCTGGACAGAGTCTGCTAGGAAGGAAACGAACAAGCACAAAGTCCACTCCTCCGCTGGACATGGAGACCCATTCTGGTGAAGCCTGCCTGCGTGAAGGCAAAAGTCATAGAATTTGCATTGACCAGAAGCATACGACTTGCGCGTCGACGGAGCCAGACCCTGAACCAGAAAATGCCGGCATCGATCCTCTAATAAGGAGGTATTAAGCTGTCCAACAGAATCTGAGGAATAGGACACGGGACCAGCTGGGCCTCCGGGGCCAGGCGGCGGAATTCCTGTCAACGAAAGCGAGAAATAGCGTCAGCAACATTGTTCTGAATGCCCGGGACATGGGTACAGGAAAAAGAGAACCCCCAATGCGCAGCCGACAGCAAAAGGTCCCGGAGTAGGTACATCAGTACGGGTATCTTGGAAGTCCTGGAGGAGAGAAGAGCCACCACAGCCTGGTTGTCAGAACGAAAGAGGATGTGTTTACGGGACCAGAGAGAGCCCCACAAATGCGCTGCGATGACCACAGGAAACAGCTCCTTGTAAGCAATAGACTGATCGGCCTGGAAAGGAGACCAAGGTCTGTAAAACCATTGGCCCTGGGAGTATGCCCCAAAACCAACCGAGCCAGCAGCATCGGATGTCACTTCAAGGTCGGCCACTGGTGACAGGCCCGGATACAGCCAGAACCCCACGCCATGCCAAGAAGAGAGAAAACGCTGCCACCACAGCAAATCTTGACGAAACTCTTGGTTGATGCGAATTGGATGGTCCCTACTCCGAAAGCAGCAAAGCAAATCAATTAGTCTCCGAAGAAATGTTCTACCAGGCCAAACCACCTTAGCAGGGTGGTGTAAATGGCCAATGAGCGATTCGAGTTCCCGTTTCTTGCACCATTTGCGTTGAGTCCAAGTGTCAATGAGTTGTTTCAAGGCCACAAGTTTCTCTTCTGGGAGGCGAGCAACCTGCTGAACTGAGTCCAATTCGATACCAAGGACTGACAGAGTAGTAGTCGGACCGACGCACTTGTTGGGATGCAAAGGTAACCCGAGCGATTTGCACACTGTTAAGGCAGTGGAGAGGTTGTAAGCGCACTGGGCAGAATGTGGAGGACCAGCCGTGATAAAATCGTCCAGGTAATGCAGAAGGTCGGAAACTGCGTGCTGGTTTAGGAGGATCCATTCCACCATATCTGCCACAGAGTTGAAGATAAAGGGGGCCGAGCGAAGGCCAAAGGGCAAGGTGAGATCGACTTAATACTGGTCACGCCATTTCATGCCAAGGAGAAATCGGTCGTCTGGATGGACAGCTATATTCCGGTAGGCCACTTCAACGTCAAACTTGGCCATCAGGGCCCCCGGACCGTATCGAGCAACCATGTGTATTACCTCATCCAATCTGATGTACTGGAGGGTGAACTCCTGAGGGTCGATGCCATCATTAACACTAGACCCCTCCGGGGACGAGAGGTCGACAATCAGGCGCCACTTGCCGGGTTGACCCCTTTTTGGAATAACCCCAAAACTGCTGATTTGTAAATTGGGTAGCGGGGGAGAGGGGAAGGGGCCCGCAACCCTGCCGAGCATGACCTCGTTGGCCAGGTAGTCGTCTATGACGTTAGCATGCAGGATGGCAGACTGTTTGTTCCTAGACGCTGGCTTAAGCTGAAGGGGTGACTGAAAGCCTAGCCTGAACCCGTGCCGGAGATCCTGCAGGACATAGGCGACTCGCTGCTGATCCGGATGGCTGGATAACTCGCGAGCAAACTCCTCGGGATGTAAGGGGCTAACCGCGTGAGCAGGAGGTAGTGCTGAGCCAGCTAGAGTAGAGAGCGAGAGAACGGAAAATGAGGTAAATATGGGCTTCATACACGCATGCGTAATGCGAACAACAAACAGACTAACGAAAACTAGAGTTTTATTATGATGAGACAACAATGAAGATATAACGTGAACAAGCGATTCGGCCAACAAAGAAGTCACGACTGAGCTCAGGATAAAAGGGAAATATCCTAGGGGTACCTAAGCCTAGTAGGAACACAAACAAAACTGCCTAACGGACGCAACGGAGCAATGTAAGTTAAGACTAAATTGTTAAAAGTGTTCCTGAGAAGCACCAAAGCAAGGGCCACTGGGTGACGGCCAGGATAGGAGCCTACATATCATCTCTCACGACGACTGGCTTTGGAGGAAGAGGAGGATGTGGCGGGTGGGGACTGAGACTTGCGCCTACGGTCTTTGCTCGATGATGACTCAGTGCGCAGTGAGCACTCAACAAGGCGATGGGAGCCCGCGCAGATGCTGCACCGATGAGCAAATCTGCAATGAGAGTACTGCGAAGAGCAGCGACCACGGTTCCATGATCTTCAGATTACTTGCGATGCAGGCGTTCCTGAAGCTTCAAGCGAATCAGAGGCCGAACCACCAGAACCAGGGCACACTGAAGCCCCGGCTGTATGGAAGTTGAACAGTTCAGAGTTCATTGAGGACCAGTCCACGAGCTTTGAGGCGGCGGTGTGCTGGCGAAAGGCGATGTCGTAACTACGCCACGCACGACCACTAAAGTGGCGATGAGTGCGTAAAATTAGCAGCTTGTAAGTGGTTAAGTCCTTCCAGCGATGGGGGAAGTACGAAGTCAGGATCAGACAATAAATAGTAAAAGTCTCTGACCACGCGACGATATCTTCGACCTTGCGGCGACTCTTTTTGGCAGCAGGGGTCACGACCAAACGGCCATCGAAGTACGCACGTGACTCCGGCTCCTTCTCTGCTTCGGAGAGGTTTGCGGGGAGCAAATCATCGAGGTCAACGTACTTGCCTGCGATAATCTGGCTGACCAACTTGGCAGGGACTGGAGGAAAGCCAGGAGGAAGCACGAACTCTTGTTGAAATGACGGGAGAATGCCAGGAGTCGAAACGACCGGACACGTGGACAGCGAAGGCAAAGCGCTCATGGCGAACGCAGGGGTTGGAATTGCCGAGCGAGGCGTAGCAAACGTAGAAACAAAATAAGGAACAGAAAATGTTGGCCTACCTTGAGAAGGTACCGGCACCATGCTTGCGCTTGAATAGATGCCGGGGTTTCCGAACGCCAAAAAGGATGATGCCCGATGGTCGAGGCCAGTGCTTGTCGGAACGCCCCAAACGTCGAAGGCACATTAGCCGAAACCGGCAAGGAAGCCGCTGGAAGGCTCTGCGAAGCTTGTAAACTGCTGGTGGGCGACGGCAGGCCATTCTCGGCTGCAAGTGCCACGCGAACAGCGTTTGCGACGGCTGCCACGAAGGTCGGATCGATCGGCGTGGAGACCGACAGAGTTGACACAGCTGGCGAGGAAGATGGCGGAGTCGGCCCCGAAGTCGAAGGCTCGAAGACGCTGGCCGAAAGGCTGTTGTTGGTTTGGCTAGTCGTGACTCCGTCCAACTCCATGGCGGACAAGAAATGCGAAGCGAACAGCGAATGAAGAATGTGAAAGACAGCGAAAACTGCGCACTGGCGAGCGTGACAGCTAGCGAAACTGACTCGTGCAAGCACCAGACTGCGTGTAAGGGACACCAAGTGCCCCTGCTAGAGCTTGGGCCACCCCAAGCTTTGGGCGCCCGCGAACCAGCTGCGAATGTAACTCGTGTGAGCACGAGGCGGCGTGTAGGGGTCACAAGGTGTCCTTGCGAAGAGCTTGGGTGGCCCCGAAGCTTTGGGTGCCCGCGTACAGCAACGACAGCGTGTAGGCGTCATGTATTATCCTGACTGTTGCTGGAGCTGCAGGACAAGCTTTCTGCATCCACGAGGAGAGCATTGCTTTGAGGTTAACTTTGCCTAAATTACATTTAGCCACATCACAACACAGTAAAGAAGCATATAATTCATCTAAATGAACCTTTCTTTAAATTATGATTTACTTTTTTTATAATATGTATATATGTATGTAATATTTTTTGTAAACGCATCAAGATTTTTAGATGCGTAATAAGCAAGTACATTATTATTATTATTATTATTATTATTATTATTATTATTATTATTATTATTATTATTATTACATTCTTGAAACCAAACTGTTCAATCAAGGTCCAATATCCCAGTGAGATGCATAAAACGGCAGGACTTCCTTATCCCAGTATTGAGAATTTAATTATAAAATTGCTAGACTTCTAATCTTGACAGAACATGATACATTAATGAAAGTCTCACCAAGAAAACACTTGCTGGAGGTAGAACTAACATCAGATCCCACTGTCCTTTAGTCAACATGAACTGAGTAGCCATATCCTTATCCCCCACTGTATGATAAACCTCAACATTTGTTGAGCCAACCTGTTTAACTGGAAAGGTGACGGGACTGCTCTGTTTACTTCCTACACCTCCTTTAGGAGTGAGCATAACCTTGCCAGTCACTGGTGAACTCTCGTTTGTGATAGAACGGAATACAAGGTGGTAACGAGTCGTCTTTGGAATATCCATGGTAACTTTTAATGCTCTCTATGTGTAGAATTTAACCTGTCAGTCTTAACAACCAAAAATCGCATGTCTATCTACTGTATAAATAAAATCCTTATTACCCAGAATCTCAAGATATAAATCAAGTCTGTTTGCAAGTCATTACATGATATAAGCGAAAGAGGAAAGTTATATTTGTAATGTTTACTTCTCCCAGTTCAAAATATCTTAAAATAAACATGTTATACAAAAAGGCTTTGCATGAAGACAACTGAACTTCATTGTAAGGCAGCTGTTCTTGTGACAATTCCCCCACCTGAAGATCTGACATTGTGGCATATCCTCTCCATGAATAACCAGGAAACACATTTTCATCGAAGCCAAATCTGGCCGGAGTACCAACACTTTCTGACGAAACATCAGGTGATAGCACATCCTGACCTGGGACAGATCCTTGTTTAGTAGGAACTGCTGTAGCATCTTCAAGCTCTACCAAGATGTGCAATAATGTGGGGTAGTAATGACGCGGGGCTGGCCTGACGTAAAATAAACACATCTCAACGTAAGGACAAATATAACTAACACCTCCACACATATAGACTTCATGGACTTATGTGTCTGACAGTAACGTGTGTAGAGCATTTGAACAACAAAAATTTTTTTGCTGTTTTGTGGATTTTGATCATGTCTTTTAAGGTGCTTATAACAGCTGCTGTTATAAGTTATTGTCCAATGACGTCAATTTTCCACACCTGCTACAGTCTCTTCCCACAATGTTGGCTCGACAGCTGCATTGGCCAGAAGTGCTGTCACAGAATTGGTCATAAGCTCCCCCCACATCACAGTCACAACCTACAAGATAAAGTAAGCCATCATTTGCTATCTTTCATGTGCTTTGTCTGATATGTTTTGTAGAAGGAGCTGGAGACAGTCAATTTTGGGATCCTATATAACAAGCACATATGATTCTAATGAATTACCTGCCCTTGCAACCCCCACCCCCCACCCCACCCCATGAAAACTCCTCAATTTGATTCAGACTGCGTGCATATATGTGACCGTGTAGAGTTCAGAGTACATGGAAATACATGAAATGCATGAAAATGTCCACCTCAAGCTGTTTCTGCAGGTGCTATTGAGTGCACACACTGTAGTAGAATTCAAGAAAGGACTATATCAGGAAGTTGATAGTTTATCAGTGCTTTGTTCCATAAAATGACTTGAATAAGAAATTTATTGTAACTTGCCGTAAAGAGAGCTGCAAGTCCGATATATATGAAAAATTGTTCAAAATGGCCTAAGAACAAGCTACATTTTGCCAGGGCAAGTATAATATCTGTTATTATTCAACAAATTGTAACACTATCCAAATATGGTCATGATGCTCTCGATATCTGTCATCCGTAGGTAACGGATATCCGGCGGTATACGTAGCTTCGTACGTGGGAAGAAAAAGTTCGAAAAAGTGAAGTGAGAAAATGTCGACAGAGAGATTTAAAAATGTTAGGCTGTTTTTGTTATCAATTTGTTGAATAATAAAACAATTATCCTGCTCAATCTCGCTGAATATCGTCTGATTTTAGCCGACTCGGCCTACGGCCTCGTCGGCTAAGTATCAGACGATATTCCGCGCGATTTCGCAGGATAATTGTTAAATGTACTTGGCCAGCTGAGGAGTTGTATAATGCATTTGCCTAGATTATTATTAACTGACAGAAATGCATGATCATGATTACTGATAAACTAGTAACTGAAGAAATAGCTACTAACAATGTCTACAGTACAGTTACCTGTGCAACCAAACACCTTACTGCCTGCCAGACCATAGAATCCAGCTTTACATGAGGTGCACTTTCTTCCAGCAACATAGAGCTTACAGGGACACTGCCCTGTAAACTTGTCACATGTGCGTAGGCCACCAATCACACCGTCCATGTTACACTCACAGCTGTTGCAGCCTAAAGGATTACTACCTTGAAGAAAGAAGTAGCCATCTTTGCACTCTGTGCAGGCAAGACCTTGAACATTATCTTTACAATTACATTGGCCCTGCAGTAATGAAAATGTTGCAATACATCAGATATAATAAAAAACTCATACCGTCATTAATGACTAATGGCAGCACATAAAATCAGATACATAAATAGACCTGGTTGTCATACACTTTTAATTGACTTTCTTAGCAAAAATGGTTGTATCAAATTATATTTTGATTTAAACATTCCCGGCGTGCCCTATCAATGAAAACCGATAATCAATATAGTCAATTCCAATCAATATAATCAATAATATTCAATTGATTAATATCAGAATCAATGAAAATTGGTGATCAAGAGACTTGTGAAGATCAATTTGCATCCATTTTCATTTTAAGCATAGCTTCACGTACTGTTAATGTCACAGTTCCTTCGGGTATTAGTAATAATAGCGACTACGGTAACAAGACAACAGAAGACACTGTTTGGCGTAATGGGGGGAACACCACTCCGCAATCGGCGTGACAGACGACTTCATAGTGTGACTAAAAGCCTAAACTTATCTCCCCAGCGCTCTTAAAGACTCGCGCTGGATCGGACAAATTGTAGGCCGGTACAAAGCAAATCAACGCGATCTAAAGCCTAACTCTCCACGGCACTACGAGCTGAACCTCCGGCCAGCATCGTGCTATAATGGAAAGAGTGTAGGCGGTAAAAACAAGCTCAAGCCTCCTTATCTCCCCAGCGCTACGAGCCGACTCCGCCGGCACGTGCTGGATCGGACAAGACTAAAGGCAGATAAAGAGCGTAACATAGCATAGCATGAAAGAAAACAAAGCTTGGGGAAGTCGCTGCGAGACTTAACCAATAGCGAATACCGAGAAGTGAACCCAAATTTTATTAAATGCAACAACAACCACCTCCAAAGGGAGCGTAGGGTGGGAATAAAAATGTTTCTAATGTAAAGGTACTCCTTACAGTAGCTAAACGAGCTTAGAGAATGGCACTTTGGACCATGCTAGGACTTTATACATAGACAGATGTCTAGAACTAAACCAATGGCGATTAATGTACCATCGAATACAAAAAGGCTTGTTCAATGTTTAGCGAGACATGAATGGAGCTAGTTGTTACTTTTAGCCATACAAAACAAATGATATATGTGTAGCCGCCAGTATTGCAACATGGACACAGAAATGTCATTGTATTTACCAAACTATGAATGTGCATTCATGCCTCGAAAGCCAGAGAGTATGAATGTACATTCATGTCTCGTATGCGTTACGCAATGTAAACAAACTAACGTGACGGTAGAACTAAAGGCTTAACATGTCACGCTCCATTAACTGCGTTTTACAATGCGGTTGTAAAACTCTATTTAAAACACGAGCAGCAGTGTTTTTAAACCCGATAAAACATGTGCTGCGAGTGTTTTGAACAGCTTCAAAAATCGGCGATAACACCTACCTGCGAATTTTTCTATTGTTTCAAAAGCCCGAGAAAACACGTGCATGCGAATTCTTCTGCGGCTTCGAAAACCCGAGAAAACGCGTGCATTGAGAACAATTGATTGAGATCTTTATATAAAGATCACACGGAGATCTTTATATAAAGATTACGTGTGATCTTTATATAAAGATCATGGTAGTCGTTCTCATTTTTACCAGGTATAAAGGTTCATGCACGTGATCAATTTGACGTCTCTGATAGGCTCATGTGCTTATGAATTATTAATGAGTTTTTTAATGGGACATATAAACCACTTCCACCCTTCTATTGCCCTGCTGGGTCTGAAAATGGTGCTGAAAAAAACGAAACATTGCACACCACAAAATATGATTACAAAACCTAGGTACAAAAGTGTATGTTATGGTTACCCTCTGTGACATTATTGGCTTACCGTTTGTCCAGCTTAAGATAAATGTTTCTCCTATCATTACTATAAACCCACACTATGTTACCCTTTCACTACTCACTCTATCAATAACATATCCATCATATGCACTCTGTACTCAAAAGCTAAGTGAATCCCCTTTGAAGGAATCCCCTTTGAAGACTTGCCAATTAAGATTGATGAAAATCAATATAATCAATAGCAATTACGAGGATTTGAATTTTGAGTATTGATTTTTGTTGACTGACTGAGACAATTGATAATAATCAATTAATTATTATCGTTTATATTGATTATCAATTGCCTTCCAATGATCAATTTTCATCAACTGAGCATGCCAGGAAACGTGTAGCAAGACATTTGGTCAATATCATAATAACTATGATATAGACATAAAAATATAGACATGAAATTACATCTGTATGTAATGTCATGTCTATATTTATCAGATTTATTCTCACTTCAGCTCAAGTCTGGAAATCCAGAACACACAAGCATTCAGTGTTTGTTTTAAAATTACTATCAGCTACTAAGTGACGCACCTCATTTGACAAGGAACAGTCAACCAGTTGTCCATCTGGAAGTGGCTTAATCCCAGCAGGATTGCACTTACAAGCTTGACAATTAGGAAACCCATAATTTCCGCTACGACACCGATTACAGTTAAGACCACGGAAACTTCCTTTGCAGGTACACTGCCCTGTGTTTGGATCACAGAACTGGTGAACTGAACCCTCAGGGTCACAGGAACATTTAACACATCTTGGATAGCTGTAGTAGCCCAATCTGCACCGGTCACACCGTGCGCCATCATAGTTCTCTTGGCACTCACACACACCGA
>OZ026596.1:47145802-47198302 GCA_964020085.1 Micromussa lordhowensis
ATAAAGCACACTCCCATATTGTCTTATCCATATATATCCATATATGGTTATGTCCTATCCATATATGGATGTGTGGGCTAGCATGAAGTTCTGACCAAAAACAGTCAAGTTGTCAGGATTCAGGGTCCTAAATTAACTTATTTTTGTGCGGGCACCAAGTGGCGACTAATATTTTTGAGTTATTTTTTGTTAAATTTAATTCCTTATGAGCTGGTTCAAAACATTACACATGATGCTAGAAGTTAACAACCTACTGGTGACTAGCCTTGAAATATTCTGGTTGCCAACACTCAATATTAGGACCTTTTTATGACTTGGAATCATTCCTTGACAGCTGGAATAGCTGACTTGGATTACTCGCAATATACTGTGCAGGACAACCTTGACAGGCAAGGCAAACAGAATTGCTTGCAATAAATACTCCCAAGTATTTGCCCCCCCCCCCCCCATATATTCATCAAGCATGGATCAGTAAATGGATAATCTAATAAATTTCTGTCACAACATTATTATTTTACTCACGTTCACATTCGTTGCTACTTTCAGCTGTGGCTGGTTTCCATTCCTTCTGCACAAAGCCTGGGCAGCATTCTTCACACTTGACGCCGCATGTCTTATGCTTGCAACTACATCTAAACTGCGATTCACCTGGCCGCTGAACACAGGCATCTGCATGACCATTACACATGCATATCCCTCCAACAGAGATATCCTTGATTGAGTAGAAATACTGTAGACAAACATTTGAAGACGTTTCATGCACATTTGGCTTGCTTACAAGCATTCAATCATTGGCTTGAAATCATTGATACATAATTTTATATGTCTGTATGTATACAGAATGCTTTCTGCTTCTCAAATCAATACATTAAGACAACATTTCACTCTTTCAACTTGTCTGCTAACAATATTTTCATATCTTGTCAAAGTAAAGTTCATGAATTTCAACAACACTGAAAGTGCAATAAGCCTTCCGTATACATCTATGTGGACATGCCTTGTTGGTACTTCACAATGTTAAGTAAGCTATTGTGGCTAGTGTTTGCAGATTGCCAGCCATATGCGTGGACACAGGATTCTATCTAGAGGTTAGCTGACCACAGTTAAGGCCCCTTGATGGTTCAAGGCATCCATCTTCCATACGCTTACCGGTATATTAGATGGTTGGTTTATTAAGAAGGTGATCAATGCCATTGAAGGATTGGAAAAACAACTCTTCAATGAATATCAAAATATAACTGTATTAAAATAGCTAATGAACAGCTTGTTACGTTCAGTGATCAATTTCCATGTAACATGTTATGAAGTGTCCCTGTTAAGAACACCTTGAACTTGGTATGCAAACTTTGCAGTAGAGGTCGCCAAAACAGAGCTTAAGAGGTCACCAAAATGTGACATAGAAACCTAACCTTCCTTGAGAGTAGCACAGTGCTGATGACAAAAGACATACCCGTCTAGTAACAGAAGGATCTTGTCTTGCCAGTGGTAATAGATCAGCTAATAACGTCTTCACTTTCATCAACCTCAGCCTAATGTGTCTTGCACGAGTCCATTCCTGTAATAAAACATTGTTTTATAATACAAAAACCTAAAGAAAACAGTTTATTCTTTTCTGATGATCACTAGCCTTCCACGGGAAGTGTCAAACCTCACATATTAGCTATTTTCACTAATGAACTTACCTTTCTTTCACTGATGAACAAGCAAACTAGGTCTTAAAGGAAAACAGGCAACTCGGATTGCTGATTTGAATAAGAATAGCACCTATTCAAGAATGAGGCATACAACAATAGGTGCTATTCTGATTCAAATCAGCGATCAGAGTTGATACGGTCAAACTTTTGTACCCGCCTAAGAAAAACCATGACTGTTCTCAAAGGCACAGATCTATTTTAACTCATATTCTAACTGTTGCTGTAAAAAAAACATGAATTTTTATTTTAATTAAATTATTCTTGGGACATGGCAAATAAAGTGTTCACCTGCAATGCTTGACTATAAGAAAAGTTTGATGCTCCTGGTCTTCCATTAACTAAAGAAATATGAATCTGAAAGGTAAAGACAACAGTATGTTTCATATTCAAAGATTTTCCCTTTGCATTTCCCTTACTATTTCATGTATTTTGAAAAGTAATGTGAATTCAACTGTAGCAGCAAATTAGTACATTTAGGGCAATGTTGATCTTGGGTTCAATTTTAGCAGTATCAGGTGTGTTTGGAACATATAGAGCACAGTTGTAGTAAGCATTGTGGCATACATTTTGCATTTAGAATAGATCCTACAAAATAAAAGAGCGAAAAAATACTGGAAACTGTTAAAGAGAGAATCCCTGGTGCTCACCTCTCCATTCTCAAAAGGTGGAACCTGTGAGTAACTTGTTGTACAGGTCACTGTCGTATCATCTTTAAATGACTGCAGCAGTGCCGAGTGTCCAAAGTATGTTAAGCAATCACTGTTATCTGTTGCAAAATACTGCCATGGGGTAAATGTCTTTCCGCCGTCAACTGATTTTTCCAAGGCCCAAGTCCCAGGACGTGGAGCATTCCCAGTTTTAATGATGACATAGGCAACTTGATACTCCTGAAAAGTTATGTAAAAGATAAGAAACAATTGCACATACATGTAGTTATGATTACTTTTTCCAACAAAGTCAATCTTTGAACTTGCATTTATAATGTTAAAAGTGGCTAAGTATGGAAGAGGGGGATTCTTTAGATCAAAACTTGGCTTATCTTTTCCTAAGCAGACAAATTCAAACCTAATAAAGCTTACAAGAGGAAAATTTGACCCTGAGTTAACTTCTCCTGCTATTACACTCAAGTGCAAAATATTTTGTTGAAACTATCACTGTATTTAGAGGGTCTATCATAGTCTGGCTGTTTGGCGGTTTAAGCCAATTTTGAGTGCCGGTTTGCGGTTTCATTCACATTTATATGGCAGTTTACGGTTCAGAAATTATCATGCAGTTGCGGGAATCATAAATTTAGCTCGCGGTTTTCGGTTTTTAAGTGTTTTTGTGGCGGTTATTCAAACAAAGGATTGCCTTTTAGGGCTAGACCAAGTCAGTCAGGGCTTGCCTCTGTGTCCCCGGCAAAGGCACATGCTGTTAAAAGATCCGTTATGAGGATAATCGTCCTACTAGTAGGGCGGTATCGGTTTTTAGAAGAAAACGAAAGCGGTTTGCGGTTTCAAAGGAACAAAATATGGCAGTTTACAGAATGTACGACCCCCTATAATAGACCCTCTATTTATTTGGGACTTTGATATCTGGCCGCTTAATAGAGGTTCCCCTGTACATATTGCTGGTTTTCAGTGTCAAAATAAAAATCAAAACCGTTCAATAGATTAAGTGCAGAATCTGAGAAAAGAAAGAAGGTAAGTATGCAAAGACTCTCGCCAAGATTCAGGTCACAATAATTTTTCTTATGCAAGATATGCGGAAAAACTTTTTATCCAAATTTATAGAGATTTGTATGGAGACGCCATGTTGGTGCCCATCTGATGGGCACCAACATGACGGCCGGAAACCAACAGAAACATCTGTCACTGAGTTTTGCTACAAAAGCGTGAATTTATCCCTCAAGGAACTCAAAAACATTAACATAATACTTTTTCTAATACAAGAACTGTTCAGATAGCCACATTCCCCTAAATAAGTCCTGAAATAAGGCACTTTTTAACCAACACAGTCGTCATGTAAATGTTGCGTCACTCAAAAGCTCAAGAAATTCAAGGGTGGTCTATCACAAAACCAAGAACCCATTCTGAGCAAAACTGTTTATAGATGTTAGTTTTCAGCTACTCTAACTTATACATCATGAAAGTAAAATATCAGGAGGATCAATAGCTTTGTAGTTTGAATTTTAGTGACGTCATGTGAAAACCAGCAATTCATTTTCTCAGCATTGGACTGGAACTAGCTTGAAACTGAAGCTAATGCAGAGAGTTTTTTCAATTTGCAAATGACTGCAAATGACTTTTTAATGACACTCCCCCACATGAGCATCCATGCGAGTTCCAGACTAATAACAAGAATACAAGTACGATCTATTAGGGATGGATTTTTAATTGAAACATCCTACTTATTAAATTCCTAGCATTCTCTTCATAATTCCTGTGGCTATAAGTGGCATATTGAAAATGAATTTGTCCCGATAATGATTTTTTTCATAATTTTCTGGACTTACTTTAATAAAAAGAAAAAGTTTAATAAGAAAGAGAGAGATTTTCGCAGTTAGAAAACCTAACAAGAATCCGCAGAGATCAAATCAGAAGTTGTCTTATTTTTAACATAGCTGCGAAAAGCAAGTTCAACGTGAAAAGACGTCGACGATCTTGTGTTATATCACAAAACGCTCATTACATGTACTATCAAACACAAAACATCGAGGGACGGTTGAATGAATATTCTTACACTTCACGATCGCAGTATGCAGGCACATTCCTGCGAGATTTCTCACTGCAATTTGTGTGAAAAACATTTTTTCACTGAAGTTCCCTATGAAACGTGTAACGGGTTTGCGGAATATTAAAAAATTCCTCAACACTCTGAATTTGGGAGAAATTGTGATCTTAACCATCTATTAAAGACACACACACGCGCACACTTCAATTCAGCAGCCAAGAAGGATCGTAAATATCGTGGGCGATGGTAAAACTTTACCTGTCCTAAATCGATGGTAATATTTACTCGTTGATACTGAAGTCCCCGGGAAAGAGGAGGAGATTGCCACCATCTTTCGGTTCCGTCAATAGCATACTCGATTGAGTGATCTCTGGAAGGTACACTAGGATCACAATGATCACAGGACAGACCTAGAATGCCAAGCTTTCCTGGAACCGTCGCCAACTTGCAGAACAATTCTGGTTCGCTTATGTCCTCGCCACATGTGGAAGTCGCTTCGATTTTCTTACCCTGAGCAATGTTAATAGCTGGAGGACTCAGTCTTTGCCCGTAGCCAGACGTAGCAGCAAAATACACAACTAGAAGAGCCTGAAAAATAGCGAATACTGTGTCCTTCATTGTCGAAACACTCACCACACGAGCGTCCGTTCGAAGTGATTGCACAGCAACCCGACAAAGACTTCTTTGTAATCGAACAAAATGCAAGCAGCTCAAATTACCTTGGGCGTGGGGTGTCGGTGGTGTTTGAAGAATTCCCCAATTTCCCGCCATAGACACTGATAGGTGTCCGCTTACCGCGAAAGAAACAACACAGTTCACAGTAGTGATTGCTATTTCATTCGGTTTTCTCGGCTTTCCGGTTCCCTTGTCTTCTTGTCTTTTCTTTCTTCTTATCTACAGGACGCATCCGACAGGATCGTCAAGCACGATTCAGTCATTAGATTCGAAATGACTGGTGTTTCTCCCCTGTCTCTTTCCTTCTACTATTGGCAAAATAAGCTCCACTCTTATTTCAAAACTCAAAAGGAGTGACCCGCTTTTCACTGATAACTTTTTGTATCAAATATATAACTTTTTTATATCAATCTTGTTGAGTAGGTTGAGAATAAGATGAAAAGAAAAAGAATGAATAGTTGTTGTGATATCTTCAACGCGCCCAAAGCTCGTGGGTTGTTCGGAAGCCTAACCAACCTAACCGTAACGCTAACCCAGGATTTTAAAAGGTAACTGAAGTATAAATTTTTCTTATATACAAATGTCTTTCATGTACTTCGATAGGCCCTTCCGAGTTTCAAATTTTAACTAATCGATCAACTGACACCACCATATGAAAGATCTTGTTGAGATTGGTCATTTGACCAAGTTTGATGCTTCTAGGGTAAACAGAGACGAAGTTATGGACCTTGAAATGTGGTTCAAAATCCATACAAACGTCTCTAATTTTGAGACAGCGTCCCCCAAAATCATATAAACTCTTAAAAATTTTTATTATTTCCGTGATACTCTTAAAAATGGACAAACATAGCGATTTTCATCTCAGCTTCTTTCAAATAGTAGGTGCATGACAAGATTTTACAGTTGTCACAAAATTGATCAAAAATTTTAAGAGTTTATATGGTTTTGATCTTTCATATGGTGGTGTCAGTTTATTGATTAGTTAAAATTTGAAACTCGCCCCAGTTCCCTGTTGAATTTCGGAACGGCCTATATACTGCTTTTATTTTGTGTATTTTGAGGACCTTGAGATTATTCAAACTCAAAACAGACGGCCAAACATCATAAATAGAAAACCTCACCGTAAAGTTACAAAACTCAAATCAAAATTCTCGCTAGACTGCTAGCAGTCCCTTTCAAGATAGTCGCGAAGGCGCGCGAAATAGCCGAGCGAAAGCGGAAAACTGGAGCGAACGAGCGGACGGATCGTGAGAAGAGGCGGGAAGAGGAAAAGACTTTCTTTTCGCCTCTCCCCCAGTCTCTTCTCGTGTTTTTCTCCTTGCTCCAGTCTCGCCGCACTGTGCGCTCTCGGTTCGCACGCTCTCGCGACTATCTAGAAAATGACTGCTAGCAGTCTAGATAACTGTTTTTAGTTTCTACTGACTCAGTAAATGTAGATGTCTGATGTAGAAGAGTAAGGGTAAGGAAAAACCTGTTTGAATTTGACACCCGCTTGTGGACGTTGTATAAAACAGCTATATAAAGGAAGAACATAAAAATGAGTTGATTTGCTGCAGTAAATGGGTGTATAGTCCTGCTTGTTATCTATGTTTTGTGTATTTACCATTCTGGTCGAGATGCCTTGATAACTAACTGGAAACCCAACTGGAAGAAAAAGAAACTAACTTACTTAAATTATTCCCAAAATAGCCACATTCTGACGTTTTTGGTCATTTAATCCCGAATCAGCTGCGATTCTTGTCTAAGTACCTTATTTCTGCGATACCGTAGCCTTGAGAAGAAGGCTCTTGGCTTTCTTTCTTTTTTATGTCTGATGTAAGAGAGTAAGAGTAAAGGAAAACCCTGTTCATTGAACACGCGGTTGTGAGCATTGTATAAAACAGCTAAATAAAGGAAGAACATAAAAATTAGTTTAATTTGCCACTGTAATTGCGTGCATAGTTTTCTTCCAAATCTTCTGCTTGTTTTTCATTCACGTTTTCTACCTTCACCACGATAAATTTACCATTCTGGCCTAGGTTGCCATGCTAACTATTAAACGGGAAGAAGCCAAACCAGAAGTAAAAAGACCTATAGTGGAGTTACTCTCAAATACTATTAATTTGATATTTTGCTTAACTAAACACATCGATTTAATCCCGATTGTCTCTTACTTAGAATTTAAATTTTATAACGAGACCTTCTGAGATGTGCAAGCCTACGCTTTCTTTCTCCGCGAAAAGTCTGCTCGCGGGCTAATGATGGCGTCTTTTGTAATGACACAACACCTGTTGCATACCAGTTCCGTCCGGCAAATACAACAGATTTCTACCTGTACGAAACGACACTGAATGTAATAATAATACAATATTTATCCAGGGAACCCACTCGCCTTGGCGGTTTTCAGTGGGGCCCTGCAAATTATAATTTACAAAAATAAAAATTGATATTACAATAAAAACTAATTAAAAAGCTATAACAATAATTAGATATTACAATAAAAAAACTAATTAAAAAGCTATAACAATAATTAGATATTACAATAAAAAACTAATTAAAAAGCTATAACAATAATTAGATAGGTCATTATTTACAAAATTATAAGCTTTTAAGCTTGGCCTTAAAAAAGGACATCGATTCGCTACTTTTAATGTTATCATCTAGGTTGTTCCAGTCCTTAGAGGCTTGATAAATGAAAGTTTGTTTGCCCCAGTTGGTACGCACGCGAGGAAGGTGTAAATCATTGGAGCTCATTGCTTCCGCGAGTTTGATAAGAATGAAAACTACTATTGCGTCTGATGTCAAAATTAAATCAATTTCCCCCGACAGATATTTATGCATCATAACACAGCGATGGAAGTGTCGTCTCTTTGAGAGGGTCTTAAGGTCCAAACGATCTAGTGCCTCAGTAGATGAACTTCATGGTGGTAAATTAAGCAGGACCTTGGCTGCCTTGTTTTGAAGAACTTGCAGCTGACCCATAAGTGTGTCGTTATTTTTGTCACCCCACACTGTGTCTCCATAGTCAAACAGTGGGATGATTAAGCAGTTGTATAGTGTTAGCTTACCATGTAGAGGCAAAAGATGTCGTATTCTCTTTATCATTCCAATCCTTTGATCTTTGTACTGATAGAATGAATAACCACTCCCAAGTACTTAAACGAATCAGACCTATCAATAGCAGTGGAATTTACTTTAAGAGAAACGTCATTAACCAGTTTAAGCCTCCGTGAGTTACCAAAAATAACGAAATTGCATTTGCAAATATTTAGGGTCAGCAGATTACTCGAAAACCAATTGGAAATAGTAGCCAAATCAGAATTTAACATGTCAGTCGATGAGTAATAAATCACAGTGTCATCAGCGTAAAGAATAATTTCACTAGCAAGCTGACATGATGGTAAATCATTCACATAGATAAGAAAAAGAAGTGGTCCTAATATACATCCTTGTGGGACCCCAACAGTAATTGGTGCAGCAACAGAGAGTGTATCTCCGACAGACGTCCTTTGTTTTCTGTTCACGAGATATGACTGGAACCAATTAACAGCGTCTTCTGAGAGTCCCACTGATTAGAGCTTATGGAATAAAAGATTGTGGTCAACTGTATCGAACGCTTTCGAAAGATCCAAGAAAACAGCTCCTGTAAGACGACCAGAGTCCATGTTCAGAAGTACATTATCTGTAAAGTGTGTCAAGGCTGTATTAGTTGATAGCTTAGGTCGAAAACCAAATTGCTTGGAAGTAATGATCTAAAGTAGAGTTGGTTATTTACCGCCTTCTCCAGAATCTTGCTCAACGTAGGTAGCACAGTTATTGGCCTGTAATTGTTTGGGTCACAACGATCGCCTTTTTTGAAGAGGGCAGATACCTTACCAAACTTCCATAAGGAAGGGAAGGTACAAGTGACCAATGATTGATTAAACAATTTAGTGAGACTTTTACTAATTACACTAGCCGAGTCTTTCAGAAGACGAGCACTGATATTATCCAGGCCTTGATATTATCCAGGCCTTGTACGCCGCCCCAGGGACTTGTACTCCGCTCCAGGGACTTGTACTCCGCCCCAGGAACTTGTACTGCGCCCCAGGGACTTGTACTCCGCCCCAGGGACTTGTACTCCGCCCCAGGGACTTGTACCCCGCCCCAGGGACTTTTACTCCGCCCCAGGAACTTGTACTCCGCCCCAGGGACTTGTACGCCGCCCAGGGACTTGTACTCCGCCCCAGGGACTTTTGCTCCGCCTTAGGAACCAACGCCCCAGGGACTTGTACTCCGCCTCAGGGACTTGTACTCCGCCCCAGTCTCTTCTCGTGTTTTTCTCCTTGCTCCAGTCTCGCCGCACTGTGCGCTCTCGGTTCGCACGCTCTCGCGACTATCTAGAAAGGGACTGCTAGCAGTCTAAATTCTCGCTTAACATCCGGCCCAGGAGCTCCGCTCTTAGGCTTGGCTAAATCTATGTAATTACGCGAACCGCCATGCACCTGACCGTCTAGTGGTCTGAACTCGTACCCAGTCCTCGGCCTCTTCAGTCACAGCAAGATGTCACTGAGTAGACTCTTAGCAGGATGGGACCGACTAGTGATGATGTCTAAAATTTTCTACGGACTTGTTGATATGAATGCGCTCAACTATTTGCAATTCCCCAGCGAAACATGAACACGGAACAATCACCAATTAACGCCCTTTAGGGAAGGCACGTTTTTTCTTGGGTGGGTGGGGAAGGGCTGAGGCCTCAGAGGGGAGGGTCATCAGTCAAAGTGAGCACTAAAGGGGGAGGGCCATACCGTCTTTTTCAGCTATTCAAGGGGAGGGTCACACACCTTTTCCAGAATTTTTAATGGGATGTTATTTTCCATTTTTCTTTAACAGATTAAGTTTTTTCTTTTCAACTTGTTTCTTTTATTTCGGTGCAGGTAGTTTTACAAGGTTACTGGGTTTCTACATGTATATTATTCCATGGCACATAATTTTCTCGGAGTACTCGTGTCCTTTTCCATCCGTATCGTGACGTACTTGACTCAGGTATGGTTTCTTGTTCCAGCTGTTGTCTATCCGCTGCCTGATCTCCTGAGTCATTAAGCTCTGTTATTTAGGCTTTTAAGCTTGCCTTTAGCCTTCACCGACGCATCTATGTTGTAAGAAATTGTTATCGAATCGTGTTCTTTTGCTTGAAAGTTCTGATGCAGGAATTTTCCAGCCGCTGCTGGATTTATGGAAGTAATATAGGAAACTTTGTTGTTGGCTCTCTCGATCATCTCTTTAATACTCCATTGGCGCTTTCTTTCCTTGATAAATTCCAGACGGAAGTTTTCTTTGAATGGACATGTCGCCCAAAAACACTGGTAGAATTCTGCCAAAAGGGAATTGGAAAAGCGAGTATAATCGCCTTTTGGATCTGGGATCCATCCAAGTGAGACATCACTCCAGAGGTTGTTTCTTGGTTGGGTAGTTTGCCCATCTTGTGTAGTGCTTGTAGTGTTGAAATTTGGATCTGTCACTTTCTCGTGACGCACTGGGACACACTCACAATAGCCACAAAGTACTCCACTGCCTCTCACAAACTCCACGCATTCACCACATGAACACTTTCCTCGATTGATTCCTTGCGAATCTATACCCATAATACTGACCGTAGTCAAAAACGTGCAATGATCGTACGACAAATGGATTTGTGTAATACTTCATATAGCGGAAATTGAGCTATGCGCCGGTTTAATAATTTAATATTTTAGCGCTGGTGTAATTACTGACAAAATGGTAGGTACTTAGTGTAGTCATCATATAGTGGTTTGCAAGATCCAATGTAGGAGTCTTTATGGAAAAGGAATACATAACCCTACACGGTTATACATAGCCCTACATGGCTATACACAGCCCTACACTGCTATACACAGCCCTACATGGCTATACATAACACTACATGGCTATACATAACCCTACATGGCTATACATAGCCCTACATGGCTATACACAGCCCTACACTGCTATACATAGCCCTACACAGCTTTACATAGCCCTACACGGCCATACATAGCCATACATGGCTATACATAACCCTACATGGCGATACATAGCCCTACATGGCTATACACAGCCCTACATGGCTATACATAACCCTACATGGCTATACATAACTCTACACGGCTATACATAGCCCTGCACGGCCATACACAGCCCTACACTGCTATGCGTAGCCCTACACAGCTATGCATAGCCGTAGTCGGCCATTCATAGCCATACATGGCTATACACAGCCCTACACTGCTATACATAGCCCTGCACAGCTATACATAGCCCTACACAGCTATACATAGCCCTACACAGCTATACACAGCCCTACACTGCTATACATAGCCCTGCACGGCTATACATAGCCCTGCACGGCTATACACAGCCCTGCACAGCTATACACAGCCGTACACTGCTATACATAGCCCTGCACAGCTATACACAGCCGTACACTGCTATACATAGCCCTGCACAGCTATACACAGCCCTACACTGCTATACATAGCCCTACACTGCTATACATAGCCCTACACAGCTATACACAGCCCTACACTGCTATACATAGCCCTGCACAGCTATACACAGCCGTACACTGCTATACATAGCCCTGCACGGCTATACACAGCCGTACACTGCTATACATAGCCCTACACAGCTATACACAGCCCTACACTGCTATACATAGCCCTGCACGGCTATACACAGCCCTACACAGCTATACATAGCCCTGCACAGCTATACACAGCCCTACACTGTTATACATAGCCCTACACTGCTATACATAGCCCTACACAGCTATACACAGCCCTACACTGCTATACATAGCCCTGCACAGCTATACACAGCCGTACACTGCTATACATAGCCCTACACTGCTATACATAGCCCTGCACAGCTATACACAGCCCTACACTGCTATACATAGCCCTACACTGCTATACATAGCCCTACACAGCTATACACAGCCCTACACAGCTATACATAGCCCTGCACAGCTATACACAGCCCTACACTGCTATACATAGCCCTGCACGGCTATACACAGCCCTGCACAGCTATACATAGCCCTGCACGGCTATACACAGCCGTACACAGCTATACATAGCCCTGCACAGCTATACACAGCCCTACACTGCTATACATAGCCCTACACTGCTATACATAGCCCTACACAGCTATACACAGCCCTACACTGCTATACATAGCCCTGCACGGCTATACATAGCCCTGCACGGCTATACACAGCCGTACACTGCTATACATAGCCCTACACTGCTATACATAGCCCTACACAGCTATACACAGCCCTACACTGCTATACATAGCCCTGCACAGCTATACATAGCCCTACACAGCTATACACAGCCCTACACTGCTATACATAGCCCTACACTGCTATACATAGCCCTACACAGCTATACACAGCCCTACACTGCTATACATAGCCCTGCACAGCTATACACAGCCCTACACTGCTATACATAGCCCTGCACGGCTATACACAGCCGTACACGGCTATACGTAGCCCTACACAGCTATGCATAGCCGTAGTCGGCCATTCATAGCCATACATGGCTATACATAACCCTACACGACTATTCATGGGGTCATTCTGTTCGTGTTCATTGACACATTTTTTTTGACAATGAGACAATTTTTGTGTTTATTACGTCAAGATCTAGGGCAAATTTAACCACTTTTACTCATTACTCAAAAGAGCCGTCATTACAAGAACTGAAAATAATGCCCGCTCAGAGTCAATCAGAGCGCGCGTACTATGGTAGCCATATAATAAGGCTTGATATTGGCCTCGTTCCTTTTTTGCGTGTTTATGGACTCCGTCTCGAATTATAACACTTGGTCAATAACCCATATATACACTATACATGACTATACATAGCCCTACACGGCTACTAGTGCGCATACTATAGTATGCTCGTTTTCCCAATACCAAGAGCAACCAGGAGCACCTGTCGCGGCTCCCGTCGGGCGCATGAGTACAGGCCTGGTTACTTTTTCCCAGGCATTCCAATCTCGTTCCCAGAGCCCACGTGCCTTTTGGTCAGCACCAAGACACGGAGCTCTGGAATAATCAACAAGCTCGTTCCCAGAGCCCTCGTTTCTTTTGCTTTTAAAATTTGATAACTGCCGTTCTTTCGAAGCCAAATTTCGACTTTCCTAGTCTTTCCAGTGCGTATTGGATGTCTTTGTGGAACGTATTCACATCGACTTCACCTCTGGACTCCAAATAAACCAAGCCACGCATGCGCTGTGAAACCGGAAGTCCTAAAATCTTGGTCTCTGGAAATTGATTATTCCAGAGCTCCGTGTCTTGGTGCTGACCAAAAGGCACGTGGGCTCTGGGAACGAGATTGCAGGCATTCTCATTATTTTCACTCGTGGTTGAGGGAAAGATGTCTTTCTCTGTTACATTCTGTCTCCTTCTGTTGGTTCTATGTTCTTCATTTTCAGTTGGGCGAGGGGTTTTGTTCTCTGAAGAGGAGCAAAAGCTATTGGATAAGCTATTAGAAGAATATTCTACCTGTGCGGATCATTATCGATACGATTCTGTGATCAACAGCGGCTTGGAGAATTCGAGAAGCCTTCCAAAAGTATTCATTTGGTGCCCTCTTCAGCACAACGGTGTAAGGATACAATGTCCTGTTCATCGTTTTCAACTAACATTTCACAGATGGACGTCCCATGTCGTTAGTGATAATTCATACAACCCGCGTCTGGTGTATGATTTGGAGGGCAACATAGTTTTTGTCCAAGCTTCCTATGTTTGTCCGCATGGCATAATTTTGGACGTATTACCAAGTCAAGTAAAGGATTCCTTTCCCTTTAGGATGTCTCACAGATCCGCTTGTTCGAACCGTCTACTTGATTATCTTATAACGTCCTTGGCCATGGGGCACAGCTTCCTTGATATCACAGAATCCATACTCGACATGAACTATCGCACCTTTTATCGGATACATGGAGCTGACTCAACGGCCTCGTTTCATGAAAGCTCACTGTACTCATGTCCAAGCAATGACAAGTTGATGCAGATATTTCTGTCTTATTATGAGCAGATCAAGGTATCGCTTGACAATTTCTTTTCGGCCACACGCTGTCGCATTCTATCTTGTGACCATACGTTTAAAGTAAGCAAGCACATTGGAATTATTCGCGGTTCTGATTCTGTATTTGTGCCCCAGTTTCAGAACCTATACGTTGGTCTTAATGAAAATGGTGAAGTAGTGATGTGGCGTCTTACGACGTCAACAAGCTGTGATGAAATTGATGACTTAGTTCTTGACTTTAAGGAGAGACTTACCATTTCTGGAGATACATTAGAGATGATCGTAGTGGATGACTGCTGCGATGTAAAAAATTTTTACCATCGTTTCTTTCCACATGTGTCAGTAAAGTTAGATATTTTTCATGCCGTTCAGAGAATCATCAAGACTCTCCGCAAAGGAACAGTTGAAAGCCATAAGTTTCCTAAAGAAGTGGGACTTGTATTTCGAAAGGATGGCGATGTTGGAGAGGACAGAATGTTCCCTACTCCTGATCCTGAATGCATTGAAAGTAGCCTTGAGCAGTTACTTTTTAAATGGAAGGGAAAATTGTCAGGACCTACTCTGAATGCAATTGAGAACGTGAGAGAGCATTTGCGTAGGGGCTGCTTATCAGGGATACCACCTTCTGCAGGAACAACTTTAAATGAACGCCTACACAGGCATCTCAAACGCTCAATGTTGTGTGGTGCATCATCTGTTTCCCCTGAGCTGGCCATTCCTATCTTTGCTCTTGTGCTATATGTGTGGACATGTAGAGAAAGCACAAAGACATCCTTTAATAACGCTTCCTTTATTGTCACTGATTAATCGGATTATAATGTTCTCTACTATTTGTAGAAATCTTTGATTTATAATCACAGAGGTAATGCGGTAAACAAAACAAGTTAAAAAGAAAATTTAACCTCTGTTTCTCTTCGCGTAATTCTGTGTTTCTTCGCGGAACCCTAAACGAGGCCTTGGCAGCTTAAAATATTGGCGTTCTGCCCAGAACACCCTAAGCGAGACCAAAATCCAAAATTTACACCCTTAAGCCAGACGACGAGCATCCCCGCCCCTTCCATATGGGAGTTCCCTTTTCTTTCACGGCGACTCTTTCCGGCGACGTGAGACAAAAATCAAAAACCGTATGTGTTCGCACGACACTCCACCATTAAATATGGCTTTGTCGTTGAATAATAAACTCTCTAATAAACAGACAACACATGCTCGATACAAATTTTTATATTGTTTTCTCGCTGTCACACCCGCCTGTCACATTTTCAATATCCAGTAGCACACAAAATAAACGTAAAATGTCATCTGGTCAAACTGCTGTCCCGGGTTGCTGTCCAGGTTAAAAAAAGAGCAGAGCCATGTATGTGTGTGTATAGTTGTGTAGGGCTATGTGTAGCCATGTAGGGTTATATATAGCCATGTATGCCTATGTATTCCGCCCCATAAATTATCCTATATTGGATAACACAAACCACTATATGATGAATACACCAAGTATGTACCGACAATGGTGTACCGACAATGGTACGACAATCCAGGGTTCTGAAGCAGAACATGGAACGGCCGACAAGAGAGATGATGTTTGACTTTATAGGTAAGTTAACAATGATGCTTCAATTTATGGCAGAAAATTTATTTTCCTACAGCAGAAAATATTTGTTACGAACCACTGCAGGCTATAAAACAAACAAACAAACCTGTTTAAATTATCAATCGGTAATGCTGGCTTGTCGGAGAAATAAACGCGTGTATTTTCCCTTCTACGTTCAAAACTTTTTAATTCCTCGAAATTTATACTTCCATATTCAAACTTAATCTATATAAAAAAAAAGTAAAGCCGGGATCCCACACTGATCGTTCGCATTTTCTTGTTTCATCGCGCACATATTCAATAACGAGATTTATTCATATTCAAACATTTTGTGTTTACAAGCAAAATGCTCTGAGGTTTCTATGGCATGGAGCATACCATGTGATAGTGAGGGGAGGGTCACACTTTTGTCAGTCACCTAAAAGTGGGGGGTCATGAGTTTTTTAATTAAAACGTGAGGGAGGGCCAACACTTTTGGAAAAAATACCAAAATTCCCCAGCCCTCCCCCCCAAGAAAAAACCTACCTTCCCTTAGCTATAAAAACGTTTACAATATCTTTGAGCAATGGAACCACTTCCCAGCTGATGTAACTACATATCCATCGCCGGCGACATTTAAAAAGAAAATGACTGCTTTTATGAGCTAATTTACCCCGTGTTACGCCGCAAAAAAATCTCCCAAAAATGTTTTACTAACGCAAAATGTAATAACATTGACGCAAAATGTAATAACATTGACGCAAAATGTAATAAAGTATATAACTTTTCTATAAATAACTTTTCTAACGCAAAATGTTATAGCTCTGCAATGACGTGTATGATTCTTCGAAATCGTTTTTTATTGTTTCATCGAAATCATTCTTTACTTTTTATTGTAAAGCGCTTGTGAATATCGATTTCTAGTTTAAGCGCTCTATAAATGTATTATTATTATCAGTTTCATCATAACTCACTTACGTTTATCCAACGTAGACTACGTGAATTGCATACCTAGGTTTTGTTCTCAACTCTTTAAAGCTGACCCAAACTGAGCACTGAAGCCAGAATAGACTTTATCCCAATTCTTTTTTTTAAGTCCTGTTGGTTAAAAAAGTTTTTTTCCCAGAGAATACTTGCATCGGCTTGTGATATCAGTGAGCGAATTAGGGACAATCGAATGTTGAGTTCAAAAGTAGCCACACCCGACCGTTTTTTAAAGGTTTAAGTTTCGTCCTTATGCACAGTGTCTGATGCAACAAACACAAGCTCTTCGAGTACAAATATGAATTTGCTAAGCAAGGTCCAAGCATTGTCATATTTACCTTTGTGAAGATTAGTTTAGCTGCATTCTAGCATTCGTTAGAAAAAGCATTAATAAAACGTCATTTCTGGAAAGATTCATGAATTAAGACTTTATTGAACACTCCCCTGAGGGGCTTTTCGGTGAACAATACATGTTGTTTAAAATGAGACCTTTAGATCTACGAGGACGAGTACAACTTTTGGCCGCGTTGAGGCTGGCACTCTTGACTTGAACTCGTAGTCTCTGTCGTCAGCCGGCTTGTAACGTTAGGGTCGTGTTCTATTGGGATTAACCGTTTCTGGTTGGTTGGGTTGGTTTTTTTTTTTTTTTTCGTGTTCAAATGGAAAAAACACGTTTTCGGTTGGTTTGGTTGATCACGGTTTGGTTTGGTTGATGAGTATTTTTAGCGACCTTACAAGGAGCCCGGAACAAGGAATAACCCGCCGTTTCCTTATTGGAAATATCATAAAACTGAGGTACAACTAAAAAACAAGTCAGATGCAGAGGTGAAAGCTGAATTCAGTTTTGCTCCCTCTGAGATTCATCTTTCAGAATACCGGAAGCATTCATTTGCGTTATTACATCATGCGTTAAAAAGTCATTACATTTTGCGTTGAGTACTGCGTTACATTTTGCGTCAGTGTTATTACATTTTGCGGAGATTGTGATAAAACAATGACCGAAATATTTCATTAGACTGTTCACAGCACTCGTTGAAAGCGCGAGAGAGCTGGACGCCAGCGCAAAACGGGAGGCTCGCGCTCGCTTCGTTCACTTTTTCTTTCCCATGCGTTGAGAAATAGAGAGGCTGTGAACAGTCTAATATTTCTGTTAACTTCATCTCTCCAGCCCTCTTTCGCAGGCGCAAAGTCGAATGTATCAACCAGCGCTTTCCGCCGTCGCCGGTAACCCTGTGCCTGCAGTTACATTACTCAGCGGATCCTCTCCACCCGAAGAAAAACTCTTTGAGCATCTGCGGAGAAGAGAAATGTTGACACAGAGAATTAACTCTGAAGTGTAAATTTAAGTGCTAAATAAACCCGTGAATAACCCACTGGGCGTTAGCCCTAGTAAAAAGAATCAGGGAACCACAGGAGGTAAAGAAAAAATCTTTTGACCTCGGTGGGAATAGAACCCACGACCTTCGGATTAGATCTACCGTTACTCTGCCGACTGAGCTACGAGGTCGGACAGAGAAAGTCGGGGCCGATTTCACACAGCGGTCGTCCGCATTCGCTAGGTCAGCGGGTTTTCACAAGAAAGCAACAACAAAAATGGCGCCAGTCCTGAGTTGATTTACCTGCAGTTATCTACAGCTACTCGTACAAGTCTCAGGAAAGGGATGCTAAGATAGATGGATGAGTTCTTGAGACGTTGTAGGGAGGAGAAAAGCGTCGGATTCGTACAGAATGTAGGTATCATATTGACGCAAACCCCAATCACGGCTCATCCTCGGTGTAAGAACCTATGACACTCACCGGTGACATAAAACAAAGAAAATAAAGAAAACAAAGAAGCCAACATAATAGATCCTAACCCTAACAATAAGTACAAAACAAAGACAAAATTCGCAGGTTTTTTACACCGAGGTAAGCCCCCAATCAATCACTGTTGTCCCCGAATGATAGTGTCAGAAGAGTGCAAGTCCACGGCTTGCTGTGCTTCACATCTACCAGAGTGTTTAACATCTGGATACGACATAAAATTGTAAATCTCATTGGAGTAGGGGCATTACATGTATTTCTCATCAACAATGATTGGAGCATCGATTGCCAGTGCTGGTTGGAGCATTTTCACATGCATGTAAGCTTTTAATTGCATTAGTCAATTCCAGTATTGCCCTGGGTAATCAGTCAATAAAAATCGATATCGGAAAACTACTAGATAAATAGAAATCAATAAATAAATTGAATTTAAGTGTTATCGTGGGCCACCGTATTATCGATATTTTCGATCAGTCAATAAAACTCAATACTGACATGTTGGCTAAATATCAAAGTTATCGATTTTATTAATTTCATCGGGATTTACTAACTTTCAATTTCGGTAATAAAGCTTGTGTTGTTGTTGTTATTATTGTATTTATCGATTGACTTTGTTCATTAGTTTACGGTTTTAAAAAACTGTATCCGTCAATGCAGCGTTTGATTGTGACTTTGTAAATGTGGATTTCGTAGATGTGCACTACAATGAAATTAAGATGGATCATTAAATTTCAAAGTCACAGTTCTACACGTTTAAGTCTAGGAATTCACTCTCAGGGGAACAGTAAATTTAAGAGAGGAAATTGCAATTGCAATTTTTCAAATACTCAATTTTTCAGAACCAAAAATCATTTCCTTCCACTCAGTTCGACATTAATTTTACCCCCTATTTCTTGAACTAGCCATTTTGTCAAACCAATTCTTGTTTCCCTTAGGAGATTGAAAAAAATCAGGATTCCACTGTGATTGTCTACCCCATGAGTATTGCCCCCCCCCCCCCCCCAATTCATTCCTGGTGGTTCTTTATTTCACTCTGGTTTGCTATGTTAAGGTGTGTTTAGCACTGGGCATTTGGTGTTGGCTTAGTAAGTGTAAGGTAAGGGTTACAATCAGGGTAATGGTTAGGTTATACAATGTCATCCATCAATTACTTTAAGTGCATAAAAATCAATGTTGCACATATCATACTAAAAATGATCCATTGACTTGGGAGGTAAAAATCAACTCCACTGATCTTATTCTTTGGTAAAATCATAAACTTCCAGAGATCCTTATCAGAAAAGTACAGTTAGAGAATCCAAAGCATGGCGTAAAATTTGAGACTTGATGACTTGATCAGATCACTACAGTATGTAGATTACACAGTACACTTTGGATAAAATCTGTTGTGTTAATGGAATAGTATTACCCCTAAATAATTATGTAATTACTATTTCAGTCTGGTTACTTTTCCCTCTTCACTCATTTTAATAATAATAATACCGTAATTATAATAATAAAGTACTTATATAGCGCTATTTACATAAGAATGATCAGTAGCACTTTACAATAGTTCACTTAAAAGAGCCTCATAAATAAATAAACTAATAAAATATAGCTTGTTATTATTATTATGATTATAATTATTATTACAAAATTAACCTAAATTAAAATAGAAATACTACCGGTATGTCAAAACAAAATTTTAGTACCAAACTTTCTATTTCATTCTTTCTGTCCTCATGATATTTATTCACCCCTATATTTTTCAGGAAAAGGAGTGGCTAAGAATTTTTTATTATGATGTGGAAAAATGTATCCGTCAAAATGAAAGTGACTCCGAGTTGGCTGATGTTTGCCTTGCTATATTACATCAGATCAAAGAGTCTCGAAGCAGAGATGATAGAATGGAGTCTTCCCTTTGGCTTCCTTTTGATCACCAAGTTATGCCACTTAGTACATTATTTACAACAAGCAAGCATGTGTTTGGAGGTTCCCTTGCTTCATCACAGGAAGAGAAAATGGTTTCAGGTAGGTGTTATTGTTAGTAAATGCAAAGGCAAAACCTGACGAAGATCGCTAAGATGAGAAAATTGGTGATATATGTGTTAGTGTGCATCTGTGCCCAACTGGTATTCTATTTCTTACATACTCTTATAGGTTGTACCATATAATTTGCAAGCTGCAGATCATTGAAAACCAGGCTTTCTGGATCACATGTACTAAAGGCATCTGCAGTCAAGTGTCAATCAATACCCTTGATCAATATGTTCAATCAATATGCTCGATCAACACTTGATCAATATTCTATAGACATTCCATCTTCACCTCGGTTGACACTTGATTGACACTCCATCAACAATTCCATCGACAACTCAGTTGATAGTCAACTAATTTTTGATCAATGCATATGAGTCGGCCGACTATCAGCCAAATGTTAATCAAGTGTCAACCTAGTATCAATAGGGATGTAGATTGAGTATTGATCAAGGGTATTGATCAACACTTGACCAAGGATGCCTTTAGTACACATGATAAAAATGCTAACCATAAGGTAACAATCAGACTCATATAAAAATGTGATTGATCATCGCAGTTATGCACACAACTTGCAGTTGTGAAATTAAAGCCTGAAAAATATTTTTTCTGCTTCAGTTGTGTGCATAACTGCGATGATCAATCACATCTCCGTATCATTCTCTGCAGTTCAAATACTGTATATAAAATTTCATATATTCACTTGTAATCAGACTCATATTTTCAAAAACAGGCACTATTCTCTGCTTATCAATATGTCATTCTTCATAGAACCATTCTTGAACTATTCCTAGAAATAATCTAAACCCACAACATCTCACCTGATGTACTAAATACTAAATGGTAACTGTTCTTTAATTCATAGGATACAGTCCAGCTTGCAAGATGCCTTTTATTCTCTTGGGATATTTAACACTCCATCCCAAGTCAGTAAAACCAATCACAGCTACAGGGACTCTCTACATCGAGGATAACTCTGCAGCAGTTGTTTGTGAGGTAAAGAACCACCTCTATATTTGTCAAAATGTCCAAGTCAAAGGCATGAGAGTTTTAACGTGGGAGTGAATAGAGAATACAACCATGCTCCAACATGTAGCACCATTGTGAGATAATGGTTTGACACTGACTATTTTTTTGATGTTTCGTTCAAGATGTTTCGGCTGGTGCTTAAGCCTTCATCAGTTGAAATATATTTCAACTGATATTTCAACTGATGAAGGCTTAAGCACCAGCCTTAAGCATCAGTTGAAATATCAGTACTGATGAAGGTTTAAGCACCAGCCGAAACGTCTTGAACGAAACATCAAAAAAATAGTTAGTGTCTAACCATTATTGAGTTATTTTTTTGTAAAAAAATATCTCTTAGTCGGCGCGTCGAGTATGTTGTGGACGGGTCAATGGATCTGTGAGTCAGTGAGTCAGTGAGAGATGTATGTATGTCACACCAATCAGATCGGATCTACTATAAACAGCCAATCAAATTTATTGTTAGTTACAAAGGTAACTTGATATTTTTGTTTTTCACAAGGAGTAAATTCAATTAGACGTCACGCATCGTTGCTTCTAGTTCTTACGAAAGGTTTTAGAGGACACGAGACTATTTTGATTTGAAAGAGTTCGAACGTTTACAATAGGTACAGGTAACTGTGTTCTTGTTGCGTGCAAATATAACGAGATATTTTTATTTTTTCGTTACAAAGGGTAATTTGACACTTTTGTTTTTCACAAGGGAGTAAATTCAATTAGAGCTGGCAAATCATCACCACTTGTTCCCACGAGATGCCTGCTATTTTTAGTTACAAATGGTAATTTGACACTTTTGTTTTTCATATGGGAATGAATTAAATTAGACTGTCAACGTGTCAGAGGTGTTTTTTTCTCTTTCTATTTTCGGTATTAAAACATCATCTGTCAATACTCCATGTTTTATTATGGAAGCACAAAATACACATATATGGCTTGCTCCTCTACAAAGAAAAAATTCACAGCCCTTTCTTTGTGCACCAACTCAAAAACCTACCCAAAAACAATCACCCATTCTCTCTCGTTAAAATAAACAACGCCAAGGCCTTCACTTTGCCTCTTTCCACTCTCAACATAAACCAGGCAGCCAGACTTTTAAATCAAAATTGTAAGGCCTACTATTCGTTTATCTTAGAGATTTAAGATCGTATGTATATCATAAATTCTCACTTTCTTTCGTGCTGTGCATCGTAGCCAAAAACACTTGTCAAATTAACTAAATTGTCACTGTAAACACTCCCTTAAATGCTCCTATTTTCATAACCTTTTAATTAAAAAAATAACTCTTGCACGCCTTGCGTGCCTATGTTATCACTATGTCAGCTCCTGACCACAACTACTCTATTTTTAAATGTAGCATCATTATTGTTCTGTAGATTCTAAATGAGTAGTCACGAGGTCAAAGTTTTAAACCTGCAGTCATGAAACTCAAACCTAAAGCCTAAGATTTGCCAGATATTCATTACATATTACACGTTAAAGTATGTAATCAAAATAATATTACTTGAATAGTTGGTATCATTAACAGCCAAACTACAACTCCTGTTCCACAAGGTTCCTGAATAGACAAGACATTACACCCAGTAGTGTGAGCATTTACACAGCAGAAACTGGAGACTCAGTGTGTTATTAAGAGTCTGGTATAGTTGTAGACTTTTCAAGAGTTAATGTGGGTTCTCCCAGAGCCTTTTTTAATATTGACATTTATGGAAGTCTTATTTGCTTGCTTTCAGATAATAAATCCTGATAGACATTGTCTAGAGAAGCTAGTATTGGTTCCTGAGTGGAATTATGTTCCTGTCTCTTCTTCTTCAACTGCCAAACCTACTAAAAATGGTAAGGTAAAATGTGTAAAGGCGACTAAAGGTAACTTGTAGGTAATGTTAAGTGTCATCATGTTATTGTGTTTCAAGTTGGCATCTGTACAACCATGACATTCAAAGCCAGGTGATTGGCTTTTGAGACCGTGCTGTGTAAGTAATGTAATGTGTATGTTAGTTAAAACTGTCTTCATCCCAGCCGCTATAAACAAGGTTGTTCTCCTTTACCTTGCTTCAAGAAAAGTAGAAGGAGCTCTACTTCAGTTTGTACAAAACAGCTAAAGGGTGGAGAGATGTGCTAATATGTTGTACTTGTTGTAAAGCACTATTGATCTTCATGTTGTAAATACCGCTCTATAACAAATAAATTATTATTAAATGTTAAGTGTTCTGAATTTTTATCCAACGTCTGTATGCAATATCAACCCTGCCCTGTGAGCATGGTTAATTTGATTGTTAATCAGGAAGTATAAATAATACCACAAGTGACTGCAGCAATTAGGTCACCTGTGGCAGCTAGGAGTTATTGTGTGGAAATAAATTGTTATTGATTGACATTACAAGTCTCTTAGTAATGTATATGGTGCAGTCTATGTGCAGTCTGTTTTATCAGTGAATTTATTAATCATAATTTAAGAACTTGCTATCATTATTATACATTCATTGCATATTGTATAAATATGTGCCAATAATAATTCTAATAAGCACTTGTTGTTAGATCCAAAGGATGGCCATAATGGTTATATTGAGATCGGTAAGACATGTGCACCAATTCTTGGTACAAAAAGAAGTACACATGACAAGAAATTGCTTTCATGTAACATCTTGACCATCAAAGAGCTCCAGCAAGATAGAAGGTATTAGAAACAATTCTAAAGATGTCTGTTCTTCTTGTAGTGCTCAATGTTTTTGCCACATAAAATTTAGGCATATACATACATATGTCACATTTGAATTGATGCATGAACCACACCTCGACTGCAAAAAGAGTAAATCTAGTTTTTGTCCATACCAACTCATTTTGACAGCGATGTTTGCTATATGATCAACTCTCTCTCTTAAATAGTATAATAAAAAAAGTAAAGTAAAGCAAATATACACTGATTTATGATGTATTTCTAGTGACTTAACCCTTTTTTCTGTTTTGTAGCTCAACTGTCAACTTAAATATCAGGGGAAATGTTTTTGCTCTGAGCCCAGTTCATAGGTGATTTACTTTCAATTATTTTGTAAACTATGTTGCTAAAGTATAAACAGCAAAATACAGGAATAACATAAGCCAAGGATTAAACCAAGCACCAAGATGTGAGAGGAGAGACTTTATCTTTCATCTCCTCAGGGTGAACTGCATTGTTTACAGTGTTCTTTATAATTGACCAAACAAAACAAGAAAGAACACAAACAATGTTCTTTTGCCCTAAGAAAAAAAGAGGTACGAACCAAATCAAAATAGTGGTTTTAAAGTAGTGCAGATGAACTGTCCTGTTCCAACTCCTGCCCTACATTACTCCAGATCTGCTATGCATGCTTGGAGATACATGAAGGTTGCCTGCCTACCCTTTCCCTCATTATTTCATCTGGGTCGTTCTTTAATTTTGTGCCAGATGTTGTTGTGGTGATGTTATTTATTTCTTGTTCCTTTGTTCCATAACAGCATGCCCAGTGTTGGAAAGCCTTTCTTTTTAGTCAAACTTTCCTGTCCAGTGACAAACCTTACCACCTCAATCATTGTTCAGGTAGGATTCAACAATCCACTCAGCTTTCAAAAAATGCTTTTGATGATGTAAAATGATGATTGTATGAGCTGTAAATCTATGTTCACTTCTCAGTGTTATTTATTTTTCATTGTTATGAAAAGTGTAGGGTATCGGTAGATCCCATTTAATAACATGGTCTCCACATGTGTACACCCCCAGAAACTTGTTTTAGCCAAAAATCAAGTTAAAAAAAGAAACAAGTATGTTGAACAACATAATTATTTTTTAATGAGAAAAAGCGGTCCAGATAAATTTGTGGAGGAAATTGGTCCACCAGCCATAAAGAACTTGTGCATTTCAGATAATCTGGAACAAGAACAAAGCAGAAAAATGAAAAATTCAATTGTAAAAATAAACATGTTTTCTTGTGTACACAACAGTAACAGAAAGGAGGAATACAATACTAACTAGCATCACCATGCAAACCTTCATAAAGAGAGAGTCTTGAAGTTGAAACCAAGTCAGTCCTAATCAAATGTATGATGACGTATAGAAAAAAAAATAATGGCGAATAGATAAAACTACTATTCTCTTAATACAATTGGACAAAAAGATGTTTGATCATGTTTAGAAAAGTCGTTCTTAGACTTTGAACACGGTTTCACTTCCGCTGGCCATTTCTTTGCTGAATAACAGGACGAAACAATAAGTCCTTCTGCATCCACAGCCCGCTATAATCATTTCAGAGTTCAGCTTCAAGAAACAGAGACAAAAATATATAACATTACAGTTTTTCTCCTAGGGAGAACAGTTTATGTTCTGGCATAATTTCCTGCAAATTGGTGAGCAATACGTATTTTATGAGCTGAAAGAAGCAACAATGAACAAGGTAATAATTAATATATGTAACATTACCAGTTAACAATTAGATTATGAGCTCGAGATTTCTATATAACAATTATTCCATGAGTGGTGACATAGAGAATTAACTCTGAAGTGTAAATTTAAGTGCTAAATAAACCCGTGAATAACCCACTGGGCGTTAGCCTTAGTAAAGGGAATCAGGGAACCACACGAGGTAAAGAAAAAATCTTTTGACCTCATTCACGGGTTTATTTAGCACTTAAATGTACACTTCAGAGTTAATTCTCTGTGTCATCATTTGTGTTCTTAGTGCTACGCGGTACAACATTCGTAATTATTCCATGAGCCCGAGTTGGATATGAAGTGATAAAATAACCAACGAGCGTGTAGCGCGAGTTGGTTATAATCACTTCATATCCAACAAGGGCGAATGGAATAATTGTTTTAGTAAATTCTCAAACCGGGTTTTGCCGCCAATTTTTATTTCGGCCATTGTAGAGGGCTGAAGTTGAAAACTTCGTGCGGAGAATTTTTAAACTTGGCACATTTTTACTGGTTGCGCGTTAAAAATTCAAATTTTATATCAAACTTTTTTCCTTCTTCAAATATGTTTTTTTATTAGACTGTTCTTAGCAAATACCCCTCAAAAAAATCGGGGATCACCGAGCTCGTTTAATAGAAAAGGAGCATTTATTTCGCTATCGAGCTTAGTTTGAGGCAAATCTCTTAGGTTTTGTACGCGCACGCGCTCATGTGCGTGCGCTAATGACGCGAAAATCGTGCGCAGTAGGGATGCGCAATGCAATACTAAGGAATTACCTTAATTTGTTTCTTAATTAAGGGAACAAGAAATGAACGAAAGGTGCTTGCTACCTCGTCTCGCTCAGACCTGCGTGAATACAATTCTGATATGCTCACTTCCAAAACGTCCAAGAGTGTGAAACGGCCTTGTGAAGATGAACCTGAGGTAAAGTTTTTTTTTTTAATTATCTTAACCCTCACATATGTGTCAATGTACTTTTAAAAAAGCGCAAATTTGACGCAATTTTCAAAATGATCAGCTGTAAGAGATTACTAAAGTTTGCCGTTTGTTTATTGTATATCTGCATTTGTTGGCTTTTGACCGGTTCTGCCAATGCACTTGTAGTTAGTATAAACTGCACAGATTATACTCTTCAGGGAGAATCTAAGCGCCCAAGGACTGCTCAGGGACAAGATGATCTGGACCACAGAAAGATTCATTACAACGTGGATTCGACATCAGATGGCGCCGTGGTTGAGAGAGAAATCTTGCAAGCTCCGAAACTAAGGCCACCAGTTAATATATCTTACACCGTAAGTATCTTCAGAATACCTTGAGTAGACACAAGTCTGAGACTGGACTGAAAAATCCAATACTGATTGAGAAGCTCGACAGAGATCTGAGTCTACTGGACACGTGACTGGCACAGTCACGTGCATTACCTAAGCGCTTCGTCCGTTTTCACCATGGTGAAAAGAAATTTTGGAAACGGACAACTATTTTAAGTCTATCGAGAATCACTGTCTTCTTAATCTCCAATCTCAAGTTAATATTTGTTTTTTCCCTTACAATTTTCATGTTATCATAAGTTAAACATTTGGTGTGTACTGAATACTACTTTTTGTCCTTCGTTTTGAAATGAATTTGTTTCAGGGTGTGATTACTAAGTGCTTAAAACCCGAAGCTGGAATATTTGAACTGGACAATAAAATAAGGTAAACATATTCATAATTCAAGTTAAACAACTCAAACTGAATGAAAGTGAAGAATGATCGTCGCAGTATACTTTCCAATTTAAGCAATTGGAAAGAAGAAGCCGTATATACATCACATCATTTCATTTCTCACGGGAAGATTTGAACTCATAAATTGACCTAGCCCCCAATGTGTGGCTTGATAGCTCAGTTGGTAGAGCATCGCACCGGTTTTGCGGAGGTCACGGGTTCGAATCCAGTTGAAGCCCTGATTTTTTTCAGGCTTCTTCTTTCCAGTTGCTTAAATTGGAAATTCACTGCGAGGATCATTCTTCACTTTCATCTATGACCGCAGTTCAAATATATGAATTATTTCATATATACTTACATCATTTCACTCCTTACGGGAAGATATGAACTCAACAAATTGGCCTCGCTCCCAATGTGTGGCTTCATAGCTCAGTTGGTAGAGCATCGCACCGGTATCGCGGAGGTCACGGGTTCGAATCCCGTTGAAGCCCTGATTTTTTCAGGCTTCCTCTTTCCAATTGCTTAATTTGGAAAATATACTGCGACGATCATTCTTCACTTTCATCTACAACCGCAGTTCAAATATGAATTATTTCGTATATACATCACATCAAACTGAATGCTTAGACCTAAGTACACAACAGTTTTTTGGCTTTGTTTGTGGTAACCAGAGGTTTTATACAATCAAGACATTTCAACATAGGATACAATTTCGTTACAGGTTGTATATTAGTCACCAACCTTCTCCGAATCTGGGTCGTGGCTTGCGCGTTGGAGCTCACGTGACTACTCACAATGTTCACCTGTATAAGAAGGGAAAGGTTAGTAGTTTTACGTCACCCGAAAAATTAAAACAAACTCCGTTTCAGTCCACAAACACGCAAAACAAGAACTTGGCCAATATCACGCGTATCTTGACCTCATGGTTGGGCAATAACTCATATTTCTTATTTTGTCATTTTAGAAAACTCTAGGACTGTGTTGCTGCACACAGAGCACTGTGGGAGTGGTGAAGTTTTCACGTCTGTCGTCACCTTGGAAGGTACGTACATACGCGCCCGTGACGGACCAACTCTCTGAGTTATCCCTAGAAAACATTTCCCTGTGTAGCCTGGCGTGTGTTTAAGCTATACTCTCTGTTTTACACGAACAGATTGATTCGTGTAGAGCCTCCAAGGGCCCGACAGATTCCGCTACATCACCTTACATCGCTCCAGTACGTTATTTCCAGTGATCAATAGTCTTCTAGGACCGATTAAGTTTACGACATGCAGTTAGTAAAAGAGCAACTTCCAGTACTAATCTTTTTCTTTTCTGCAGCCTTTCAATCCTTGTGTGAGTCCGTTGGCTCTGTTAGCGCAGAATCTTACCCTGGCTGATTACGTGGACTTGCTTGAGATGTGCGAGAAAGTTCTTGATAAATTTTCGCATCTCTACAGGTACTGTACACAATACATTCAATAAATGTTTCCCTCTCTTTTAGATAGGGATAGTAAAGTGATTCTTCATTTTTACAAGGTGGATTGTGTTTCAATGATTTTTTTTGCATTTTTTCATATTAACAGGACAAGCCAGCTGGTCTGTTACTCTTCAAGGCAGAATAGGTAACGGATGAATTACTTCTAGTCTGTTTTGAAAATAAACTAAAATGTAATCTGATGACTTCACCTGCGAAACTCTTTACTGAGCACGATGGGGGTCTGGGAGCTAAAGGGTATTGGGAGAATTGTTGTGCATGATCAGTTTAGGCCAATAGAGCAGTTTTCAATTTAGTGTCGTCACCAAAACCAATGAGTTAGAGTAGTATGTGACGGATGAATAGATCACTTGGTTCTACATGAAGTGGTAAGCACGGAATTAATGAGCAATGATAATGAGATACAGGCCGTGTAGGTATATGGGGGGTTTGATGCGGTTTAATGAGATACAGGCCGTGTAGGTAGATGTGAGGGAAATTGAGAGGGAGAATAATTTTATACATGTATTGTTTTATTGTTTAAGAGTTTTATTATTGAATATTAATAAATGAGAGATGTGTGTGTTGTAGTGGAGTGAACGTACCGCCCAACCATCCGGGTGATATCGTGCTTATATAGAGAAAGAACAAAGACTTGTCTGAGAACCAATGAGAGAGGACTGTCAAACCGGTCAGACGGTGCTTGAGACTGGTTGGATTTGTTGATTCAAAATGGCGGACATATCTTGTAGGGATCAGGTCAAACCGGTTTTGAGGAGATAATTTAAACGTAACGGAAAGTTTTTGTAAAAGAAATATCAACAAACATTTTCAAGTAAATAAATAACAAAATTTATTACGTATAGGCAAAGTTTACAAACAAAAGTAATGATTATTATAATATTATAAATGAGGGTAAATGTTCAAAGATGTCAGTTTTCCAAAACGGCAAATTGTCTTTGTAGCGGAGGTCTTGGAATGTATTTGTTGAGCATGTCTACTTGTGGTGGAGATGATCCTTCAGAAACATCCACTGGTGGCTGGTCAGCCCATTGGAAGAATCTACACATTTCTTTTCTTCTGCAGGTAAAGTAGGGCCGGAATGGATTCTTCTGAGATCTTGAGACTTTTAATGTCGCAACGTCCATATGTCTGCAATAAGGCAACTGTCCACCTTCTTGTACTTTGTATTCAGGTATAACACGATTGAAAAGACACTCTTGATAAGAATGTATACTATCTTCGCGGCAGAAGAAGGGACATAACTTCCAGTCTACACATCGAATGTAAGGTATCCCCGAAGCGGGTCTGATGACTTCAAGGTCTTTCAGGCAAAGTCCACACTTTGAGTAACTCATCTTGAAACTAACGTAAGACTACAATCGCAGCACCTTTATACAGTTTTTACTAGTCAATCTTGTTAACGATCATGTCAAACCGGATCTCTATTGGTCAACTTCATCAATTCCGTTAACGATCAAATCTAACCAGTACCAACAGGTTTGACAGAACTGGTTAGGTTGCATAATGATTTCGAGAATTTTTTCGTTTTCATCTTCGAGAGTAATTTCATCGATCCAGTCTTGATCTTCTGGGGCCATGAAATCCAGGATATCTAACAGATCGTGCCAGAGCCAGTACGCGATTGGTCGATATTCATTCTGAGTAACCAGCAAGTCATTTATGCATGTTGTCAACTTTTGATTGTCTTGGAGGGTAGTAGGTTCTTTTCTTTGAATTTCATTATACAACAAGAAGGTCAGACAACTCCAGTAGGCCCACTTTACCGTGTTATCACAGTTGGTGCAGTGGTCGTCCAGGGTGTTTGGAACCATCATGTGGAGTATATGATGAAAAATAAGTACACACTTGGGGTTTTCTTGTTGTATATATTCGTCGAAGTAGAAACCGGTTTTTCTAGTTTAGTAAGGTTCCCATTGTCTATTGCTTCGTAGTCTTGTCACCAAGGGTGTTCTTGGCTTGTAACGACGTTTACCAGTTTTACGCTTTGAATCTGGGGGCGTTTCCATCATTATTGCATGTGCTGAGTCCTCAGGCAAAATGGGAGAAGGTGTTTCAATTCTGACGGGAATTTTTGATTGTTTAGTCGTTACTGGCGTCGTAGGTAATTTTCCCGGTGTACTTTTTTTTGTAGACTTGACGTCAGATGTCGAGGATAGATTATTAAGGTCAGGAGTTCTCTCTGAGGGAGGCGCTGGCTCTGACTTGGGTAATACCAAAGCTGGTTTTACGGTTACTTCACTTTTCATTTGTTTTGTTAATCCTTGGTACCTTTGCAGAAGTTGATCCAGCAATAAGACTTTTTGATCTTCTGGGAAAGAGGAGTCCATGATTTGCTTCATGTCTTGATCTAAACGTGTCAAAGTGGTGAGTTGAGGAGGTGCCGTCAAGCGATGTTCTGTTTCAATACTTTGCATTAAATGTTCAGGTATCATCACCATCTTTTGCACATGCTTCATTTGAAAACCTTTCCTATTAAATCGACGGCAAGGGGAGCGATTAAAGAAGCGAGAGCCGGTAAAAATCCTCCCTTTTGATTGAGCACTTGCTTTTTCTTCTTGAGACTTGGTTTCTTGCGTGTTAGATAGAGGAGCTTTGACTTGTGTGGCTTCAACCGTTTAAATGATGGAGTAGGTATCAACATGTTCCCTTTAAGAAGATTTAAAGCGATCTCGCCGATGGCTTCCATTTGTCCCTTGTTAGCATGCGCTATCATGTCTTTTCGTAGTTTTCCAGTGCTTTCAAAACAGGTGCAAAGGAAAGGTAAATGCTGATTGACTTTTGAATGTTTGGGAATTTTTAGACGCCTTTTTGATACCCCTTTCAATTCAGTAGAAGTACCAGAACGCAAGACCATATTACCACCACGTTGATTTTTTCTGGGACGTTTCGTTGTACGGTGTGACTTGTGTGAAGTCATGATGTTAAGTGAAATCAACTGGTAGTGGTTCATCTGTTTTATGGGTTTTCTTGTCCACGTAAATCACAGGATAAGAATGCGATCCGGATAAGATATTGGTTCGTAGTCGTTGAATGTTTGGTGTACGAGGATGTAAATCCATAACTAGGTACCCAAAGGGTTTTGACGTAGCATCTTGGAAGCTTTCCCATACGTAAGGAACTCTTCCTGCAAATGCTTGCTGCGCCAATGTCCGAAATCCTAGGGTATCGCGTGGGTTGTTAAATGTGATGACGTAATGCGCATTCAAAGAGATACTTCGAGAAAACTTCCCCGGTGGAAAGAGGTTTTGGGTCAAATAGATGCAAGTCACATCGCAGTGGTGTGACACTTTTGTGAACAGATCAAGGATACGCTCGTCATCGCTACAGTTCCGCATTAAGTCATCGAGTATTAGTATTCCTGGACGACAATTGGGTGGAAATAGACTGGGAATCTCTTCAGGAATACCCTCCACAAATGTCACCCGTGGTGCCATATCCTTAAAGCATTCTTGCCATTGTCCATAGCAATACACGATTTTACGAATAGGTCGTTCAAATAAAGAATTTGCTTGTTGAAGTAACTGTCTTGTAAACGTTGTCTTCCCACACTGACTTGGGCCAGCTATTATGATACTGCTTGGGCATTTGAATTGACTCATGTTGTCGCAACAGAATGCAGACTGATTATGAAAGTTTTTAGAGGCAAACACTCCTTAAATACCTATCAATGACGCACAAACATTTTTTAACTCTAATGTTACTTTATTGATTGCTTACGCCAACATTGAAATGATTTACAAACTTGCTCTTCTCTTTGAAAACGAGTGCTAACACTGGTAATAGAATGAACATAACTGTGTATAAATTGTGCGACTTGTGCATCGTTCCACTGTGAGTCATATCGCTTAAACTTCGCTTGAATAGTGTTCAAATCTACATTTCGTGCTCGATGAAGCAAGTAAAATAAGCAATAGTCTCCGCATACATCTGACGTTAGACCTTGTAGTGGTTTGTCGTTGAAGTACGTAGATTCTCGAAGTACGTATTCATCCATGTCATAGGTCTCGGGAGGAAATCCGTAGCTATCAAAGAATTCACTTTCGTCAGGCGTGACAAAATACATTGCAATCCAATGCGTTCCGGGTTGATTGTGAGGATCCGTATTTGCAATCAGAGCGGAAGGATACTCGTTTACGACTGGCAACTTGTCACTGGGAAATACACCTCTCATGACGGATGCTAGGATAGGATCATGTAATGAAACTTGCCATAATTCTTGAGTCGTATGCATCTTCAAGCACCTTGAGACAAATCGTACACCACTCTCCTGTTACGGTCAATCTCCAAATGATTTTGGAACTCCGCGTAAACAATTAAATTGAGAACTGTTGGTGTAGGGTTGGCAAATTTTAGATACAAGTTGACGTTGCCACTACGATGAGGAATCAAGTGGTCAGGATGACCACTCCCTGCTGGTGTCGTGTCCAGGCGAATCAGCCCGTATCCGCGTTCCCAATCTTCCCTATCAATGTCTATACCGTGACCACAGTTCATATCCCCACTACCTGAGAAGAGAGTGTTGAATCCATCAATTTTCTTACCCCCGGCCAAGTCGATGACCGAGTAAGGGATTTCTTCACCATTGACGGTCACTCGTACAGCGTTTAGATTAAACAGCTGGAAGTTGAAAGGATTTCTTGCCAGACTACCATTGTAAGCATCGTTTCGCACCATTCCAAATATGATGCATTGAGGAATAAGACCATTGAATAGATCCGTCTCTGTATGATTCAGGACGCCACTAGGGATGATCCTGGCGTGCGTAGGGGTTCTTGTTAGGGTGTAAATTGCAGGCAGCGCTTTTTGTCCCGCGCGACCTTGCATAATACTAACATGCTCCAGTTTAGTGCTGTCTGCCACTCGTACCGTGCGGACTCTGAGAGTGCTTGACATTATTTTTAACTTGCAATCGTTGGCTTCTTCTCCAGACATCAAAACAAACTCGTTACTGTTTAGATCAACCTTGATCTTGATTTCTATGTTGTCCAACAGCAGCTTATTAGTGTTAAACAAATCGCAGAGAGGTACACCAACCAATCCTACTTCAACACTTCCGTCAGTAAAGGAACCTCTCTTCATGAGTCCCCAGTTATTTTCGGAAGTATTGTCCACTTCATCCATGTGTCCTGCAGTGTCTTTGTAGTACAGTGCTTTGGTCAAATATGATTTCTTGGCCTGTTCAGTAAAATTAAGCAAGGTCTTGATGTATGCATTGTAGGCCTGAGTGTCGGATTGCTCCGTGACGAGAGTTTCATTCAACTTGATGGTGAACTGCTTGATGAGAGAATGAAGGGTATTGTTAATTAAAGTATACTTCTTTCCAGGTGCAATGTCTCCTCCATTTTTTTTGGTGATCTTTATCACTACTCTCAACTCCGTTTTGTTGATGTCGATGTAATCTGATAGAGGCTTGATGACAAATTCAATGGGGTTGGTACCGCTTTGAACAGGTTCATAATCAACCCATTTACTTTTCACAATAGAAACATCAGTGACAGGTACTTGGAACAACTGTAAGCTTGAGTTTTCACCGGGAACAGAAAGCGGATGTGCTGAAGCCATATTCAGTCAAAAATCGTCCTGAACTTTGCGGTTGATGTTCTCCGTTTCTTGGTCTGACGTGAACTGACTGGAACAGCTTTCCGCTTGCGTTTAAGTACTTTTCTCCCACGACCTTGTTGCGTAAGGTCCTTAAGGGCACCTGTCAGGAAACTTTTACCCGCAGCCTTTGCTCTCGATTTGGCAGCTTTTCTTACAGGTTGACCATTGAGAACGTCTTGAGCAATTTGCATTCCCGTGTCCAATCCGGTATTGAGCATTCGTTTTCCCACTTTCTTGACTGTTGTTTTGAGAAAGGGCGTAGCTGTACGAAAGAGCGAACGAAACATTCCACCCAGCCCATTGCCTCCTTGACCGTATGGATGTGTTCCTCCAAATATACTGATGTCTCCTTTACCTCGTTGGGAAAACGGTATCACTTGCCGATGATAGGGATAAAACTGATGATTCATCGGTAGAATCATTTTATAGAATTGCACGACGTCGGAAATGTAATGTTACTCGCACAACACCAGACGCAAATGATATCAACTGACCAGTGTCACCCCTTATATTGATCTCCAGTGCAGAAAAGATCGAGGTACGGAGACGATGATAGGTAGGTATTTTGATCTCTTCTGCGATCATGTCACCAGGTTGACCTCGTGGTACTATTGTTCTCAGTAAGTTGGCTTGTACGTCCCCTACCACTAAGGACTCGATGAGATCGGAATAGATGTACATGGACTGGAATGAATGACGACTCAGCATACCCCACACCAATTCATCATTTCGTCTCATGGTGATGGTAGTTGCTTTCAGGGTCACGCTCAGATCCTCATTCAGCTGTACAGAAGTAGGACCAGCGATCTGATAAAGCGCCGGTACACGATCCTCGTGGTTCAGGTACCCTAACGCTCTAGCTAGATTCTTGGGTAATTTTACTTGAAATTCTGGAGGTAGAGTGAACTCATAGTAATGTCCAGCTTTTGGATTGATGTAAAAACATTCGTGGCCTCCTATACTGTGGATCGTTTTCCTACTTCTAAGATGAATGTCCAGAAACGCACTATGAAGTCCTGTCACCATACCCTTGACTAAATCCTCAAGTCTTTGGTAAGTCCCACTTGGGAGATAAATCGGTAACTTCCACGGTGAATCACCGCCATAGCTTAGCAGGTAAGACACTTGATTCCGTTGGACATTTTGCCATGTATGCGGGTAGACGATATGTGTCATTGCGACTTCCCAGTCCTCACTCAAATGCAGTTGATTAGGAAGCTGCATTTTAAAACTGGCAGCTTTATTTTTAGGATGCTGTTCAGTGCTTGCGTCACTGGTTACCACAATGTGAAAACTATTGCTCATCTTCCACGTCGTCTAAAGTGCAGTGTAACGTTTACGATACCACCTTGAAATGAAAGTAACTGCCCACAACCGCTTGTTAAGTAGATGTCAATGGTCTGGAAAGTTTTGGCTCTTAATGGAAAGTAATTAACCCGTCCTGGTTCTTCCATTAACGTCTCTCGGAACAGACCGTGCGGCACCATTTCGTGTAACAGTTGCAAACGTTTTTCACCCACTTGACGTGGCTCTATCAGACTAGTTTGCACTTGCACTACTTTATGTCTGCAGTGACAGAGCGAAACTCCCGCGGGTATAAGGAAAGTGCCGGAAAAGGTGACCGATGATCGACGAGGTAGTACACACCAATCGTACTCTGATCCCGGTATAGTTCTCACGGAGGAATGAATTTTTAACTCATACAGGGTACTTTGCCGTATTTTGTTCTCATTGGTTATCCATCCTAGACCTTGAGCGACTGGTGTTACGACCATGACCCAAACATTGTGAGTTGTGATAGTCACGTTCCACTCGTCATCCACACTAACTTTAAAGTACTGAGGATTCATACACCTCAGCATTCCTTCTACAATATCCAAGGCTGTTTGATATCTTCCTACAGGTAAGGTCACTGGGTATACTTTTTGGGTACCAAATTTTCTGAAGAGAAGATGTGGATGATCACATTCCTGAGGCACTTCAAACCAGGAAAACGGATAAATTACATGATGAAGTCCAACCTCCCAATCTTCTTCATCTTTTAAATGGATCTGTCGCGGTAACGCTACGCGGTAAAATGATTGAGTATTGGTTGGAAACAAATTGCTGTTGGCATTACTTGGTAGTGTTACGTAAAAGTCATCATCTTGAATCATGGTCGTTGAAGGGAAACCAATTGACTAGCGGGCAACCAGCTATCGTATGATTTGGGCCAGCCTTTCCAATGCACTAGCACCTCTTTCTTTCTTCCTTTTCCTCTGCTTTTCAAAATTTTCTCAATGCGGAACAGATGATTGGATTTCTCGATTACTCTCTGTAACTCGGTTTCATAAAATGTTCCTTGAATCAAGTCACCGTTTGCCTCCTTCAAGCGATACACGGGTGGATTTCGTGGTAACCTCTGTGCAATTGTAAAGGTTTCTTCGGTCCAAGACGGCAGGTATCCTTTCTCAAAGACTTTCTTGTACTTACTGATCTTGACTTGATCACCCACGTTGAATTTATACTTTTTGGATGGCGTCTTCTTGCCATACAAGGTTCTCCATGCGTCTTGAGCATTAAAAACAGTCACATCGGCGGGTTTCATTTGTATGCTCCGATGTACGCTTTGATTGTAGTTATCTTTGACCAAACTATCGAGCTTGTCTAGGTAATGGTAGGAACTGCTAGTGGTAAACATCCTCCACATTAGCTGCTTTAAAGTTCGGTTAAATCTCTCTACGATTTGGGCTTTTGTCTCGTTGTACGTGACAAAATGACGGACACCATGTTTCTTGAGAAATGTTTGAAATGTTTTATTTTTGAACTCAGTGCCTGCATCAGATTGTAACACTTCAGGTTTCCGTCCTTGTTTAAATATTTTTGTAAAGGCGGCAACCAATGCAGATCCTGTTTTTGTTTTTATGGCCACTGCCCATGCATGCTTGGATAGAACATCTATACATGTGAGTATGTACTTATGTCCACGATTCCATTGGCTCAGACTTGTTAAATCGCAAAGATCACACTGCCATTGTTCGTCTAGACCGTTGACAAACACTTTGTTGCGAGGAAACTTTTTGCGAGCTGGTTTGTGAAGGGTGTAGCCAGGTTGTTGCTGTAACCAGTGAATTACTTGTGATCGTTTTAGCCCATAGTGACGTGCTGCTCGATATAACTTTTCTACACCACCCAAAGCCGAAGGACGGTCCCGTTCATAGTAAAGTTTCTCTAAAAGTTGATAGATTTTCTTGTGAGGATTCTTCTCGCTCAGGGTCTTGTTGTTCTTCTTCTTCTTCGTCAGAGGCATCACTGTAATCGATGTGCACTTGACTATCGCAACAGACAACTAAACAACACATCCTCTGACACATTTCTTTAAACGATAAGTTAGGAACAGGAGTCTGACACAACCGACTTGTGAAGTTGCCCATGGTTGCAGTGTAAATGATGACAAGATGTTTTTCACCACAGATTTATAACTTGTCCAAGCATCCACCAAGTGGAAGGATAATGGTCTGGATAAGTAGCACATAATACTTTGTGAAGTTTATATTGTTCACTGAGAGTTACGTTACAGCGTTCCATATAAGCATAAAAGTATAATAAACGGCCCCAATTCATCGGCTCCAATTCTATCAGAAATTCTGGCCACAGTTTAGACCGGTAGTTTAGTTTATCAGGTAAACTGCTACTTGATACAAGCGTTTTGGCGCACTCACGTACCAAGTAAAAATGCAATGTGTTCATATTGGCTGCAAGGTTGCAATGGTAAGTTGTTGGGTGTCAACCTGTTCTTATAGGCATCCCCAACTTCTTTCACTTTCAAATCACTTAGCGATATCCATAGGGAAATGTGTCAAATCCGCGCACCACCCTCTTGTCATACACCAACTTGTACTTCTTTTTTAATGCTACAGTATGTATGGTCTTTGTTTTGGCATTCCGTTTGATGAAGTGAGGGTTCTCAAGGAAGATAGGCTCTCCATTAGGCCGACAGACTTGTTCACACATGGTTGAAAAGTTCAGTTTTTGAGATCCACGGTAGTTTAGGGTAAAGCCACGTACTTTGCAGATCGTCTTTCCATCTTTTGTCTGATAGGCATAATTTTTCGGTCCACCAGAAACAAAGGTCGTAATGTGGTCTTCATCATCGAGTTCGTTGGTGAGTTCGCCCAAGTAATCTCCCAAGGGTGGCACCCACTCGCCAGGTCGGCTTGTGAAAATGACTGAATCCGTATCGAAGTACAGTGTTCTCATTTGAAGACGTTCGAGCACGGAATACAGTTTTAATCGTGCTTGAGCCGTGGTAAAAGCAGCAATCACGACATTGGTCTTGTCAGACGTAGAAACAAAGTCATCTCCCTGAGTGTAGTACACCTCAATGCACTGATCGTTGACAAACTGAATATTCTTCACATTGGTAGATTTACAGTTTAAGAGACGGAAATAACGTTCTGCATCTTTAACCAGCTCTACTTGTGGCATGTTGTCACGTTGACCAAATTTACCCCCTACAGTAGAAGAAAAGCAGAAATTAATGTTTGAAACCTAAAAAGAAAAATAGGGACAAAAAATGATGCAACTCTAAGACCTGTTACTTACAAAATGAATTCAGCATCAACTTGGCTAACGAACGCAACCCAGGGTTCTTCTTGATCTTTGCAGCGTCCAGTTTGATACCTTCTTTTCTTTCGTATTCTCTGATATACTGTCTCTTTGTCTCTTCCGTTTGACACCAAGACGGCCAGCCACTTGCTTCCTGTTTAATTTTTAGAAAGGTATCTATGTACCCTGTAAAAAGATCCGAGGACTTGCTAGGAAAATGCCATACTTCAACCATCCGAATGACTCGATACCCTACGTCCAAGGCCTTCTGAATCTCAATGGAACACCAGGTTCCAGACAACATGCGTTCTTCTTCACTGTGCTCGCAAGGTGTTTCTTGTAATTTTTCGGCGCACGTTCGACATAAGGGAAACATCAATTTCCCTTGTGCCCTATAAGGGAGAACAGGATGGAACAAAAACGAGGGAGGTAGAACATCACACTTGATGAGACCATAGAAATCACGAGGAGAGCGATCGATTAAAGCTTCACTGGTAAGGATTTCAGGGTGAGAAATTGGATATGTACCATACTTGTTTGTCCACGGATAAAGAGAGGTAAAGTCCACATAGTGGATCTTTTCATCTTCGGCAACCTCTCGGTATAGGCAAACAGCATTGGTTCTTCCACCAAAGAAAGCATCTCGGGGTTCTAAAGGTGTGTCAAACGTTAGGTTGTCGACGAAGGATTTCATCGCTTCATTCATTGTCAGTTCCTGTTTGAATTCACACTCCCATTTCACTTCTACATTGTATCCTAGCTTCTTGAAGCGTTCGATTTTGCGAATCGTACCTTCGAGAAGGTTTTCCATGCTGGTATCGTTAACAGGATTCAACGTGTCGGGCATATAACACTTATCACAACCATGCCACATACAGCCCATAAATTCGTAAATGGTCTTCTTCTGAGGATCATAACCATCGACAAAGTTCCCGTCGATTCGTTGCTCACCTCCATTTAGGGCATGTAGAATGCGTTTGCCTGTCTGATGGTAAACCCATGACAACCACTTGAGGGCCATGACAGAATATTTTCGAGCGGGTTGATATCCTTGAGGCGGGATGAGGCCAATAGTATCTTCTCGTAGGAACTGTTGACGGAACACTCGGTTGCAAGCGGAAGCAATGGTCACACAGTACTTGAAAGGGTCTAGCCCACAAGTTTTTTCCATTAATTCTTTGAACTTGAGACAACATCGTCTGAGAATGTCCACATCACTGCGACAATACTCTTCAATTTCTTTTTCAAAGTCAAACAAAAAGTCTTCATTCTTCAAATGATTATACCACGTCAGAAACTCTTGCCTTTCTTTCGTACTCATGTTGTCAGGGTCATAATCTTCAACAGGAGGAAGAGGGCCAACGTAGGTTTGATTTTCTTTTCGGTTGAAGAAATGAGGGAAGTAGCCTTTCTTTAATTCAGTAAGACCAAAGGTTTTTGGCAAGGCTTTTAGTGGCATAGGTAGGAAATTCAATGAATCACGGAACTTTATTTCTGCCTCTTCCACTTCCATGGACATTATTTTAGCACCATTGAGGATGAGTTTAGGAAGAAGGCATTCTTTGTAAAAATACTCGCACAAAAGGAACCCGTCAAAGCCACGGAGATTGTGTGCAATGACGATGGCGCCTTGATGAGTTCCATCTAACAGCCACGTTCCAAACTGCTCGACACAGTCGTCACCCTTGAACACCGTTTCAAACCCTGTCTGATCCTGCACGTTTAAGAAATTTGCGACATGCTGGCCATCATCCTGACGTGTTTCTATATCAAAGAACAAATATTCCTGTCCTTCTTCATCTTCATCATTCTCTTCTACTTCATTGTCTGTCATCTCGTCTGAGAGGCGCCTGCGTTTTTGTCTTGGTTTCTGCTTTTCCTTACATTCCCCTTGCCCTTCTTCGTCTTCGTTTACGATAGGTTTCATGTAACACAGGTGTGTATTAGGATCGACATACTCTTCACAGTTCCAACACATGACTTCTCCACACATGTGAGCATCGGGTCTTCTTTTCCTGTGAGACATGACTTTGTTGCATGTCTTACATTTATAATACTTTTGACAAACAGACTGGCCTGTTTTGTCGGGTCGTGTGTGGTTGGTATAGCAATCATCTCCGGCGAACATTCTTTGACACTCTCTCCATCTTGCTTTCTCGATAATTCCCCGACACCCTTCAGTGAAACAGCATTTGCATACCTTGTTACAGCGATGCCTTTCTTTCTTGTCATAGCCTTTCTTACATTCAAGACACCAATAGCTTTTTCCCAGGAAAGAGGAGACGGATGTGATGACATCAAAATGATTGTCGTGATGATACAGATAGATTTGTTTTTCTCGTCGAGGTCCTTCATACACAATGGCATTGAAGTGATCAGAGGAAAGGACTACGATTTGGTAGTCTTCGATGACTTGTTGGAACGTGGCTACTTCGGACAGCCCACAGAGACCTTCTGGAACGCCAGCCTTCTGATGCAGCTCTTTGGCCAAGACGCTTTGACGTTCACGTCCCAGACGAACAGAGTTCCAGTCGGAATGTTTTTCCTGGCGAGTCATGTCTGTGATCAAGGCGCGGGCAAGGCATAGCAAATCCTTATTTCGAATTCGTATGACGCTTTTTTTGGTATCCAGAAACTTGGACAATTTGAAGCCGTAATGTTTTCTTTTACGAGAGGCGACTCCACCCTGCGGCATGCCTACGTGGACCAAATGAACCTGCATTCCATCTTGTAGGTTGACGTTTTCATTCGATTGTAACACACGCTGCACTTCTCCCATGATTCGTTCAGCATTTAACTCATGGCGAGGCATGAATGGCAAGGAGACAGGGTAATCGAACGATTTGCTTTGCAGAACAAAACGGACGAGGTCATTGTCTGCCATTCCGATGGTCATTTCATTAACCATAGAGTCGAAAATCTCCCCGAGCTGATCCATAAGGGGCACTCCATTTGACTGCGGTTTCAAAGTGAGGTGATAATCGGTGCCAGTGGTATTAAATTTGAGCACTTTTCGTCTGGTCATTTCACGAAGGGTATAGTGTTTGTCAGATTTCCAGACATTACTACCAGCACCAAATTGATTCAACGCCATTAAACAGTCTTCATCTTTGAGCTATAGTAATAAACAAATTACTGTAAGGGAGAGAAACAAGAGGATTACTTACAGACTTGTTAAGTAGTGACGTTAAGAAAAGATACATAAATTCAAAATGGCGGATGACGGTTATCTAATAAATTCAACATGGCGGTTATCTAATAAATTCAAAATGGTGGATGTCTAATAAATTCAAAATGGCGGATATCTTATAAATTCAAAATGGCTGATATCTAATAAATTCAAAATGGTGGATGCATTCAAAATGATAGGAAAGAGCTTAGGTTTATACTGGTGCACACTGCAAAATAACGTGATCTTTTTACTAACCTCATCGTCTAAAAGGTAACTGTAGTCCCAAATTTCTATGGCATCCTCGAGCTCCTTTTCTTCCCATTCTTCCATAGCCTGTATTAGGGTGTTGTCGTCAGTTTCAAACGTCTCAAACTCTTCGCTCAGTGACGTGTTCAGAAATGCGGTCTGTTCACCTGGCATTGATTCTTCTACAGATTTCAGGTCTTTAAATATCTCAGGATGAAGAAATTCGAGTTCCGTTAACGCTTCTGTGACTCTTTCAGTGTTGAATTCTGGTGTTGGTGGGGTGTCTGGGGAAACAAGCATTTCATTGACGAGCTCAGTCAGCCAGTCATTTGAAGTGTTCGCTTTCGTATGCAATCTTCTTTGCATTTCTTCGACGTTTTCTTGATCTTTAAATTGGTTTTGAACCCAACGATCGTGAAACGGAACCATTTCATGTTGTTCCACTATCGGAGACATCAGCATTAATTTTTCACGCCATAACTTCACAATTTCATTTTTATTTACAGAGAGAATAGCTTCGAGCGCAAATACCTCCACATCTTTGACCGTCACGTCACGATTTTCAGCTGCCTCGTTTAATCTATGCCAAGCTTCTTGTTCGTAAACGGTCCAAAATGCATCGATGATATCCTGACGCATTCGAAGGCGACATTTCTTTCGCGATAAATGGTGTTCGTGCAAGGCCCTCTTTCCTGCGAGGTTCGCCAGTTGAAATTCAGAACCGCGTGAAGCCATTTCGTCTTCGTCAACCAACGATGTAGCTGGAACATGTTCAAGACATCGATTTGTCATCCTTTGCTTACAGAAAACAGCGCGCTGGACTTCAGGGTTAAACTTGACTTGTCCTCTCATGTTGTCGAAGTTGGATATAGAAAACCTGGACCGCAACGCTCCTTTTATCGTCAGTTTGATGGAAAAACAGAACGCGGTCAAACCGGTTAAAATTTGAAACCTAGACGCTATCAAACTAGTCCAGATTTTAAACGTACCAATCGGATGATAGAATGTTTAACAACATTTTCATCGGGTTAAGGCAAGACGCTGTCAAACCGGTCAGATTTTAAATGCATCAATCAAATAGTAGATTTTTTAACGACATTATCAAGAGGATTAAACCCAGAGACCGTTAAACCGTTTATTTATTTAAACGCACCAATCGAATAATGCAGCTTTCAACGATATGTTTTACGAAGAAAACCGTTTGAATATGCCAGAGTAAGCGTTTAAATATTTTAACCAACGGCTACTGAACCCGTAATGTTGACACTATGCTAATAACCCAACATTATGAAAACGCACAAAAGTAATGTACAAATTTTCTTTTGCATTCAACCTTTAATAAAAATGACTTCGAAACCTTCCAATGAATTTCTCAATAAAACAATATGTATAGGAAGCAGCCAATGAACCTCACAAACGTCAGCGAATGCCATGCCTTTTACATCGACTGCAATCAACCCAACCTTGTTCACACTCTTCGTATCTCTGAGATAAGCCGAGGCGAGTACTTGTTTGAAGAGAGAGAAAGAAAGAAATGGATTGCGAAATTACTCGTGTGATTATCCGCATGGTAAGTAAAATTATAGATTAAGTAGATAGAAGTACTTTCGTTCCCTGCTATTTAAGCGTTATTATCCAGACATATTTCTTTTTCAACGCGTCATTCTTTTGATTACTGACGCGCGCCAAAACTTCGAAACGTTTGAAGTAAACAAAACCAAAACGAAAACAAGATAGTGCTCGCAAATATAGTTTGTGTTATTAACGCCTTTTGAAAACTAGATTACGTTTGCTTTCGTAGCAGCTTATGCTTACGAATGTTTACAAAATCATGGAATATTCCTCACTTGGTGTAAAAAGATTTAGAAATGCGCGCCATAAATGCGCGCCAAAACCTTGAACTGGTTTGAAGTCCTGGGGAAAAAAAATAACATAGCGTTCTCACGTAGTTTCTCGACTAGCATTATTGAAAATTAATTTGTGTTGTTCTTGAATACTGTTTACACTTCAGAATAAAAAAAAAATGTTTACAAATCTTGGAATTACTTCGATCTTGTCGCAAAAATTAAAAAAAAAAATGTACGGCACAAATGCGCGCTAAAACCTTGCACGGATTTGAAGCCAAGAAATATGATTGCTCTCTCAAATATACATTGTTTCATTGACGCCAGTTCAAAAACTATTTTCGGTTGCTCTTCGTGGCTATACATACAAGCAAATAACTGTTTACAATTCGTTTAAAACTTTTTTTTTTTTTTTTTTTGGGACGCGCAACTATGTAGGTCATTCAACTAATCTAGCTTATGCATTCAGAGTGTACGTTTTGGCGTAAAAGTTTTTTAAAAGGACATATTGCAAGTCCAATGCACTTTATTCTATTTATTTATTTTGGTGCGCAACCCCAAAATCTGAAAATTCACAAAGTTTCTTTCTTGACCCTCGAGTAAAAATTATGTTTGTCCCTCTTCTAAAGGAATGTTAAGATCTTTTGTTGTAAGAACTAATTAAATTCTTTCGGCAACCACTCTTAAAAAAAAAAAACGACGCCACAGCCGATCTTTGTAGTATAGTTCTCATTCTTAACTGATGTAAGCAATAATTAATTAAAAGTAGGGGAACTTACTATTTCGTTCAAAAATGATCTACAAGAGAAATGGTGACTACTTTTTTTTCCCCTTGGCGATGTTATTAAATAAAAGATAGCTCCACGTTTTAGAAAGCGCCGCTCTTGAAACGGTAATTAGCTATCGATATAATTGAAAAGTCATTTTCGACAATCGCTTTGTAAAGAAACGACTCTCCGGTCTTTTGTAGTATGGAATCTATTTTCAATACATGTAGGTAATAATTAAAAATAGGTAATCTTTGGCTAAAAACACTTGTTCAGAGGCTTACTGCTTCGTTCAAAAATGAACTACAAGTGAAATGTTGAAACGCAACCCTCAACACTTAATAAATACACAAATAATAGATATACTCATATGACCGAATGAATGATTGCGCAAATCATTTTTATTACAACGTCTTCCTTGCAATTTTAAATTAATTTTTTTTTTGTTACACTTTACTTCCAGGTTCTAAACGTGTGTTTTATATGTTTTGAAGAGGAATTTAATATTCCTCCCACAGGCTGTTGTGGACAAACTGCCCACACAAGATGCATAGTACGGTAAGACATATTGAATTAACAATTCTAATAATGGTTTGTCAAGTTTTGTTTAGAGTTCTTACTTAAACTATACCTTTTGTTTCATTTCAGTTGGATGAGAACAAGTACACAAACGGCGATGCAGTGCCTCGCCTGTAGGGTGCAGTATCCCCTGCCTTCCGAAGAAGAAACGGTAGGGGATGAAAGGATTATGAACCGTTTAAGACAAGTAAGAAGCGTGTTTAACAACATGTCTTGGTGTACAGTTCTAATCAGTCAATAAAAACAGATAAGCAGATATTTTAGTAATTAATCCGATGGTTGCTTTCTTAATCCCTCCTTTTGATTTACTGTTATTAGAATGACACTGATCCAGAAGTTATTGAAATCTCATGTAATTAACGTTTTGTGTTTTCTTTCCCTTATAGTTTTGCACGGAAAGGCACCCCGGGCTTGAAGTGGACAGAGGATGCATTGCCTGTGTATATTACGCAACAGGATTAAATCCCTTGCAAAGGCATGATTTTGCTTTTAATATCAGAAGGATTGCTGCGTGCCTGTCGGCGGTATGTCACGGCAATCCAGACTGTCGACATTGTTCGCGTTTAGTGAGGCAGCTAAGTCATTACTATGGCTAACTTCTCATTAAACGCGAACAATGCCGCGTACAACTTCTTATTTTAAATGCAAAATCATCTTTGCACTGGATTTAATCGTAAGTAAAATATACGCAGGCAATGTCACGCACCAGACAATTTGCCGTTTTAGAAAACTGTCATCTTTGAACATCTACGCTCATTTATAATATTATAATAATCATTACTTTTGTTTGTAAACTTTGCCTATACGTAATAAATTTTGTTATTTATTCACTTGAAAATGTTTGTTGATATTTCTTTTACAAAAACTTTCCGTTACGTTTAAATTATCTCCTCAAAACCGGTTTGACCCGTTCCTGACAAGTTATGTCCGCCATTTTGAATCATGAAATCCAACCGGTCTCAAGCCCCGTCTGACCGGTTTGACAGTCCTCTCTCATTGGTTCTCAGACAAGTCTTTGTTCTTTCTCTATATAAGCGCGATATCACCCGGATGGTTGGGCGGTACGTTCACTCCACTACAACACACATATCTCTCTTAAAAACTCATATAATATTCAATAATAAAACTCTTAAAACAATAAAACAATACATGTATAAAATTATTATCCCTCTCAATTTCCCTCACATCTACCTACACGGCCTGTATCTCATTAAACCGCATCAAACCCCCCATATACCTACACGGCCTGTATCTCATTATCATTGCTCATTAATTCCGTGCTTACCACTTCATGTAGAACCAAGTGATCTATTCATCCGTCACATACTACTAGTTAGGCTACTCAGCTAATCTCGAACCGTAGTAAAACCAGAACCAAACTCCACCGCTCTAAAGCGATTGAGAAATTGATTGGGCTTCTAACAAAATCCGGCTCCACCTTGAATAATCCTGTGATTGTATTGGTCAAACAGAGACTTAAAGAAAGAAAGTGTACTGGAATTATTACTCTCCTCCGTAAAACGCGCCTCAGCTGCCACAAACCTGCAATCAAGAAACATCTATGAAGAATTTTTCCAGTTACCTCACGAGTGTCATCCAAACCGTGACAGTGCGCTGACATTTCCTTGGCTTCCGACAATCAAGGAATTCCGTGATGCTGTGAGTCAGAGGCTGTTGAGTAACACAACTACAACAACACAGGAAAATGAAGACTGGCTGTACAAGATTGTGTCGCAAGATTGCTTTAACCGTCCAGTGGTGAGTAGCAAACAAACATCTACCGACTACGTGTAGTCAGTAAGACGTGACGTTGAGTACAAGTTTTCATCAAAATAAATTAGTGAAAGAAAAATATCCTATGAATGTTTCCCTTACATTGAGGACCTTGAGAGCAACAGAATTGACGAAGTTCAGTTAAACCTCTGGTTGTTCAGAGACGTATGTTTATCTTGACTCACAACATTTCGTTTTGTTCTTAGATTCTTGTGGGTTGTCTTCGAAGTTCTTCAAAGACTGGCGAGTTCAAATTACTTGACCAAACAGGAGAAATCGGCTGCATGATTGCAGCTGGTGGCCAACAATCCACAGGACATGAATGTGCAACAGATTGTTGCAGGGAATCGTGTTTTGACGGCAAGTGTTGTCCTTATGCGCAGACTTGGCATACTGACACTATGCTTCAAATCAACAAGTTTGAAGTTGTCATGGAGACATTTCACCCGAGAAATCTCCTTCATGAAGATTTTTCTGCAGATAGAAATCGCCTTTATCTTCAGTTTTCCTTTGATAATGCAGAAATTTTGATTTCTAAAGACACTTGCCGGAAACCAGATTGCAAGCGCCAGACGAGAAGTTCGGGCAGCGGGAAAGAAAAGTCTAAACCGTGTGCTTTGGTTAAAAGCTTGAATGAAGAAGCAAACGCGAGTTTGGGCAAGAGAAGTAATGGATTTATGTGCAAGATTATTTTTGCTGTCAGAATCTGCGAAATTGCCGCACTTAGAAGAGTGCAAGAAGAGCTGTGTTATCCTTGCGGTGTGGAAATCAAAGTCGTGGCTGTTTACAGAAACGAGATTCAAAAAGCAGCTGGAAATAAGGACTTTACCTCGGAACGAATAGATTCTTCCTCTTTAAACATGTTTGATATTCTTTCAGAATTCAAGCTACAAAGGAAAACTGCTGCACTAAAACTGGTGAAGAGAAACTTGTGCTGGTCGCAATTTCTTCATGCTGGTTGCTTTTACGTCATTACTGAGACTGTTGCAAATGAAAAAAGTTCCAGGATCTTACAAGATGGTAACTTGCAGGCACTGATCAACGTCACTTCTGATATGCTGTTAGAGAGGATCTGCTGGTGTGAGAGATGCGGCCTCGCACAATCAAAAGCTGCAGAACACAGCATGGAAATCGTTAAAGCGCTTGACGAGCTGAAAGAGGATTTTTTGAAAACTGATAGATTGCACACTGTGGATACTGTTCTTGGTGATGCCTCATGTAAGGAACACGAATGTGACAATTCTTTGAAACCAAGGTACGAATGTATTGTTTTCTTAATTGTAATAATCGTACTTTCATAGTGTACAGCGGGTGCTTCTGACCGTGAATTACAAGATCATTATATTGGAGAAAAGTTAGCACGTCCGAGTGTGGAGTTTTTTAAGCACGCGGGAGAAAAGTGCACAGAGAAGCACAAGGCGCAGTTTTGTGTTTGGTGAACTCCTGTGGAGTGTTTATGACCCAACAATGCATGACTTGTGAACTCTTCAATTCTTTCAAACAGTGTTTGTACGATAACTGCAGAAATTCTCGCGCGCTCATTGGCTAAGCTTTATCGTCAATATGCGGACAGACACATGAATTTGAAATTCGTGGGACGCGTCAGCGAGCGAGAGCGGGCAATTCGACCATTTGTTATCGTAAAAAACTTTTTTATGAGTCTGTCCTGTTCTTGACAATGAATTTCGTCATCACATTGTCAAAGTAGTCTGCGGATCCACAGCTATTTTGACAATGTGATGACGAAATTTATGATCAATAACAGGATAGACGCATGAAAAACTGACATCAATTTGTTAAATTGACCGATTATTTCTGAGAAGCTATGTATCCTTCATAACCAAGGAAAATATATAACGGCGCAACAAGAAACCATTAAAAAAATTAACCAGAATTTGATGGTGGAAGTTTACCGCTTTTTGAAGTTTACTGGTGAGTTTCTTGCTAAAAATGGACTTAACAATTGGGGAGAGTGAGATGATTTACGCACGTGACACCCGAAAAATGTCGGCTGCAGTTTCATTTTTGTGCCATCAAAGACCGCTTACTTAATTTTTAGCCGTTATATGACGAAAACGTGATTTATATTTTGGTACACTGTGTGCAGACCTCGTCTGTTCGTTTCGTAGTTGGAAGTGACGTGCTTTTTTCCGATTCAAGATATATATACATTTGCGCTCAGGCTCAGATACAGATCACGTGAGACTTAGCCGAGATATTTATTTTGCTGTTATTTGTCGGGGGATGAAATGAACGGTTTCTGTTCTCTTCGCAGTAGTTCTACAAGCTCACAAGTCAGCTTCCGCGGTGTTATTGTCAACCGAGAACTGCGCCAGTCAGACACTGCTAGTCAGCTGCTTCCCAATGAGCTTGTGGAAGTAGCAAAGCTTGGTCCAGTTAAAATGGCAACTATAAAAGATCTGCAGCTAGCCCTTGCTCTACTAAAAAATACCATTATACAGTTAATAGTGCGAGACCTGGAATCGTCAAACACGATTTCTGTCTACCTGGACTTGAGGAGAACAACATATATTTGTGGGATGCTGCCAGGTAAGTATTGTTCTTGAAAGTCCTTTTCACTAGCCCTCGTATACTTCTTTCACAACAAGTTGGAAGGACACAGTGATAGTAACAGCATGGTCTGCGTACAAAATTCAGCCCTCCCCCCCGTTCCCTGGTAACAAAAACATAGCTTAATGTCGAGAGGCACGTGAGGGTCCTTGGGAAGACGACATCCTGAAGGTTGATTTGCACCAGGTGTATCACTGTAGTAAGCTTCTGAGGAAAGCTATCTCTCTTCCCCAGCAAGAATCTTAGCCTCTTTTATATTTCTGTTGTAACCTATTCACAACCTATTTCCTTTCTTTAGGCGCTATTGTCCAGTTTCGTAGGTTGGTGAGAAAATTCTCCCGCTCAAGAAACGTGTATTGTACCTTTGAGGCGTGTTCGTCAGTTTTCGTGGAGAGACGCGCAATTTCAAACCTTCACGACGTTCAGTCGAATCTACGATCTTCGGTCAGCGGTGCAGCGTCAAGATCTGCCGAAGGAACCGAAGGAATTAATAAGCCACTCGCAACTCGCCAACTCATCGAACTCATTGAGAGCGAGGCACAAGGGAAATTTGTACAGACCATTTCATGCGTGCGGTGCCGAATAACCGCTGTACAAAAGGCGAGTTTGCGGTGGCTATGTAAACGTTGTGGAGAGCTGGTAACGAGGAATGAATGTACCGCTGGATGTTATAGCTCGAAAGGCTACAAGCTCAATGCTGAAGTCAGGTATATATATCTCTTATTTATGTCATATGTCGAGTTATTCTCGCATTTTGATTGGTTCTTATGATTAATTGGAAGACAGACGCACATAGATGATGTCGATTTTGTTCCCTTATTATATACTTCAAGTAGATTCCATGTTGGCGTGCGTCTGTTCAGTAATAGATTGCAGGAGATTGACACTGGGCTATCGCCCCATGTGCCGCTTTTTTGTTCTTACCACATTTTGACGTCATCTCTGATCAATTACTGCACAGACGCACAGAAATATGGAATCTATTTGTTAATTTTACGCTGGCAGAGTTTCAACTTTTCTAATTGATTTTTTTACCGAAGATTTTTATTCGAAGAGATAAAACTTAAACTTCAAGTTACTCAAACAGAGGACAGTGTTCCTTGAGTAAGTATTGCTTGGATTATTCTGCCCCTAGGTGTGTAGTGGAAGACGGCACAGGTGAGGCTCAGCTGTATGTTTATGACGACATGGTGGCCACGGTGCTGAAGTTGTCCAATCAGCAGTGGCGGCATCTTCAGGATTTGGCCATGCGCACTGGAGAGTTGTTGTACCAGCGGCACAAATGGTTTAGCGGAAACAGTCGCCCGAAGGTAAAGCTAACTAACAGGAAGGAACAGTATATTGTAGGCGTAGTCGAGTACTTGTCGTAACTCTCGTTTGTTCTTGACACTTCAAGATTGTCTGAGGAGGAGTAAGTTTACTTATCTCTCTCGGTGTCAGACCCAAAAGATGAACTGAGGCTGATGAAAGAGGATAAACGCTTCAGTTTTTTCTTTATAGATCAATCAAGGAAATTTATCGTCGAGAGAGACAGAAGCTAAAATGATCTTTGAAAATGACTGTTGTTCATCCGAAGTCAAACGGCGAGTTTTGCTGGAATGTAAGTTGTTTCGCCTCAGTAAGAGTGCAGGCGATGGAGCAAACCAAGGTAAGAAACAAACATGCTTATCTCAAGGTTCAGAACTTTCACTACTGGTGTTTTACTGGCTCAGGAGGAGCATTCTGATTGGTTCCCTTTGTAAAAACATTGCACTTGGAAAACTGTTTGTCTGGGCGATAATTTTGCCTCAAGTCGTAGGAAAGTAGCTTATAACTGCGTGAGTATGCTTTACATGGTCGCCCGTTTGCCGAGAATGGATCTCTTGAATGAGTGTTTATCTGAAAAATTGCAAACAAACGCGGAGCAAAGGTAATAAAAGCTTAAAATAACCAGCTTGTTCTTTTCGTGTTGGAAAATATTAGTCTCGCTCAAGAAAGGCACTTGACCAACATTTGCCTCACACGGATCTCGCGCCAGGTAAGTATAATACGAGCGCGCCTGCGTCAATAAGGTGTCAAGCTTCCAGATACAGTCCAGGAGATAAATCTTTGTTGAAGAATATTTGGTTCCAAATTTATCTGTGACACCGACTTTTATTTCTATTTGCAGGGTACGAGTGTCGTAGTATAACTGTAGGCTCAACAGAACACAGCACTCTTGTGTTGCCAAAACTCCTCTTAAGA